>LPNX010009867.1:280679-304665 GCA_001517045.1 Pseudotsuga menziesii | reverse complement strand
TTTAGTTTTAAATCTTTCAAAAATCCTATCGATTAATATCCGAAATTAAATTTGATAGGATATTAAGTGATAAAACTATAATATATGAAAATTCCTATATGATAATAATTTATTCACTAACTATATATACAATATTTACAAAGTCATGGTAAGGCATTTTATGAAAAATAAGCTACCTTTAGTTCTAGGAAACTAGAACTCGTAATACCTCATCCATATCCAGCTTTTAAATAAACACAAGATGTGTTTTTGTTGATTTTCTCTTGGCATACTATCCTTTCGAGTTTCTTAAATCATATATAATCATATAAATTTAACTTAATGATCGAATTGATTATATGAAAATTTATGAACCTGACTTATTAAACTGACAGCTGCTAATTGCCAAGTTTATAAACATGTTTTCATCAATATTTTAACATGTCATTTTACTCTTCTTTGATTGAGAGTACCTTTAGAATCAGAGATTCTGAAGGTGCTCTTTTATAATTTTAAATTGCTAAATCATAGACAGAGCTGATCTCCCTTCATCTTATGAGAAATGAAGGGGTTGTTGCTGGCTGCCAACAAATGGTGACAACTTGGGCGAACCAGTTATCTCTGCTCATACAAAATGATAAAAACAAAATATTAAAACCTGTTAAAAAACAATCAAAAATTCTTTATCTACATAAACCATTATTTATTAATACTCATAAGTATAACTCAGAAATATTCCATCTTTTGAAACAGAAATTTGATTAGGGAGAAACTTAAAATATCTTGGTCGAAACAAAGTACTTCATAGTAAGGATAACCTATACCATCAGCATAGAGTATAGAAATCTACTTCTCTGAAATCTTTCCAGAATCTGTTCTGTAACATAATAATTCTATATTGTTTCCTTTTCTTTTCTTTTAAAAAAATAATTCTTCCTGAAGACTACTATCTGGGTATGGTATCCCAATGTGATAGTATCATTCACGAGAGCTGTCTAAAATAAGAAAGGCGGCTCGTGATGAGACCTCTTGTATTTTAATTTTTTAAATCAAAATCCATCACCCTGGTGATCAGAAATGAAGTTATTCCAGACAGCACTGATGATCATGACTAGGCCGGCTCGTAATGAGACCTCCTATTCTTCAGTCAAAAGTTATGTTTTTATTTCAATTTCATCTTTTAAATTTCATAAAATGAGAGATCATTACCCAGCATGGTGACCAAACGGTAATGTCAGTCATTAATATCACCATAAAATGAATCAGCTGGCTCGTGATGAGACCCTTTATCTTTTAGTTTTTAAACCAAAAGCAATTATTAGTTTCCTAATAATGTCATACTAGTGATATTTGTGATTCTGATCGGACCGGCTTATTACTAAGACCTTCCGTCTCTCATTTTAGCATTTTATTGATTGGAACAAATCCTAAATAGTTTTTAGATGGTAAATACTTTTCTAAGACTGATGGTAGAAGTTTGTAGGAGTTTTTCAAAAGTACAAGCTTCGAAGAAGATATTAAATAAGCTATCCACACTTTTATAAGGAAAATAACAAGATGATGAATAATCTGAGAAACACTTACAAATAAAAACACTGAAGGTCTTTTGCAAATTTTAAGAAAATTTGATCATCCTGAACAAATTTTAAAAGATTTCAGTCTAGTATCATAATTTTTCAGGCTTATGAGCAAACCGATTTTATTTATATACATTTATTTTTACAGCTGTTAACTAAAAATTACTGACTGATTATATACAAAATTTAACAGTCTGAAATATTTGACTTAACAGAAAAAACTAAAAATAACAGAATGATGTTTGAAAGTTATAAAGGTTTTATGAATTTCTCATCATCCTTAATTTTCTGTATTAAAACTCAATTTATATACAAAAAATATAAATTAATTTATAAACAACAAACATAAGTTATGTACAAATGTATAAATTTATTTACAAACAACAAACAAATTATATACATTCTAAAACAGAAAAATATTAACAGAAATATTTTTTTAGAATCAGTCCATTCACTGGGAATGTTTCAGACTGACCTTCGAGTGTTTGCAATCGAAAGGTACTTGGACCTATTTTCTCAGAAATAACAAAGGGACCTAACCACAGTTTCTGAAACTTAGTATGATCTCCCTTCTCCTTGTGAACTTTATCCCATTTTGAAACTAAGTCTCCAACCTGAAATTCTCGATTGGAACTGAAGGATTGGTCAAACCATGATTTCATGATCTGTTGATGTTTTGTAAAGTGTTGTTTTGACTTTTCTCTTTCTTCCTCCAGTTTTAGCAGTGTATTAATTCTCTTTTCCATTGCTGGACACTCTTCATCTTGGACAGACTGAGCTAACTATAATGAAGGTAAGAACAAATTAAGTGGTAAAATAGCTTCAGTTCCATATACTAATAAGAATGGTGAGTTACCTATCGCAGCCTTAGGAGTTACTCTATCTGCCCAAAGGGCATTGACCAATTCTGTATGCCAATTACGGTGGTGAACTGAAATAGTTCTTTTGAGAATTTTCAATAAATTTTTGTTTGTTGATTCAGCTAAACCATTCCCATGAGGATGATAGTTAGCTGAATATCTTATTCTTATTCCCTTCTCTAAAGCAAACTGGGTTAACTTGATTGATGAAAAATATGAAGCATTATAAAAAACGAGGGAATCGGGAATACCAAATCTTGTTATGATAAAGAATTCCAAAAATAATATAACCTGATTGGTATTTACAACTTTTAATGGTGCAGCTTCCGCCCAACGAGTAAAATAATCGGTCAAATTTATTATATATTTGTTTTGCATAGATGAGGGAGGATTTATTGGACCTATTATATCAATACCCCATTGCTGAAAGGGTCTTTCAACTGAAACAGGTTGTAAAGGAAAAGTAGGTTTTTTAACCCTTCCTGCAGCAAGTTGACATTCTTGGCATTTTGTCACAAAGGTATAGGAATCTCGGAACAAGGTGGGCCAATAATAACCATCCCTCAGAATTTTATGCACAGTGGTCTCTCCACCAAAATGACCTCCTACTGGTCCAGAATGTAATTCTTTCAGAATTAATTCTGTTTCATCTTTATCTAGACATCGAAGGTATACTCCGTCTGAATTTCTCTGAAAGAGGATATTATCAATTAATAAATAAGGAGCAGACTTCAACCTGAGTGCTCTTTTCTTCTTTGTTTCTAAGTAATCAGGGGAAGCCCCTGTTTACAAAAGTATCCATCTGTCTGTATACCAGGAATCTTGAGGTGGTGGATAAAAATAAATTTCCCTAGTTAGTAAAGCCTCATCAATGACAGTTTCAGCTTTATCATCAGGTAAGTGAGCAGCTTCAGCAGCTAATTTACATATCCCTTGGCCTTTGACTATTGTTGAGGGTTTAATTTCTAAGTCATATTCTTGAAGGGTTGTCATCCAAGGTGCCCTATTTTCACCTAAGTCTTTATGTACTAACAAGTTTCTGACTGAGGAATAAGGGACGATTATTTTCGTTTTAGATTTTAATAAGTATGGATGAAAATGTTTAACAGCTTTAAAAATGGCAAAGGCTTTTTTATCAACTTCATGGTAATTAAGTTCAACACCTTTGAAATTTGAACTCATGAAGGAGATTGGGACTTCGTTATTCTGCTAATTTAATTGGGTTAAAATTGCTGCATATGAAATACCAGAAGCAAAAGTATACAATATGAAATCTTTATTAAAATCTGGACTTAGAAGGCTAGGAGCTTCTGAAATGGCTTCTAAAATTTTCTGAAATGATTCTTTTTCAGTTTGTCCCCAATTAAAAACAACATCTTTCTTAATCATCTTCTGCAAAGGACGAATGATTTCGGAGAAACTGGGAATGAATCTCCTAACAAAATTTATTTTGCTGAGAAATGACTGCATTGCTTTCTTGCTAGAAGGGTATGTTATTTTGGAAATGGCTTGGGTTCTTTCAGGATCAATCATGATTCCGTGCTTTGAAACCACACAACCTAATAATATACCTTCTGAAACGGCAAATATTGTTTTTTTAGGATTTAAGGATATTCCAAATTTTCTACAACATTCAAATACTTTTCTAAGATGATTAAGATGATCAAGTCGATGTTTAGAATATAGAGTAACGTCATCCAAATAGACAACGACTGAATGGTTAATTAAGCCTCTAAAAGAAATATCCATTTCTCGTTGAAAGGTTGCTCCCACATTGATTAACCCAAAGGGCATCTTGCGGTAGGCATATGTTCCCCATGGAGTTCTAAAAGCAGTTTTCAATTGATCATCTAGGGAAACTAATATTTGGTTGTACCCTGAGAAAACATCAAGAAGTGATAATACCTCAGCCCCAGACACCTTTTGAAGAATTTGTTCCATGGGAGGAACAGGATAATTATCCTTTTCAGAAGACTTATTCAGATTTCTAAAATCTACACATAATCTAATATCCCCGTTTTTATTCCTAATTGGAACTAAGTTTTCCACCCATTGAGTATGCCTAATGGGGAAAATGATCTTGGAAGCTAACAATTTATTCAGTTCCTTTTTGATTGTTGGTTCTAATGACGGGTGATATTTCCTTAACTTCTGTTGAAAAGGTTTTGACTCCTGTTTAATTGGAATTATATGTTGCATGACTTGTGTGTTGAAGGTTTTCAGGTCATCACATATCCAAGCAAAGACATCTTTAAATTCCTTAAACAATTTTATAAAAGCTATTTTTTCTACAGGATTGCAATCTATCCCAAGATTTATAGTTTGGGGATTTAGTTATGTTCCTAAATTTATGGTTTCATACTTCATTTGAGAGCTGTTCGTTTTACAATTAGGAACATACCTAAATTTATCCTGCATATCAAAGAAATTTTCTAATCTTAGTACTGAATTAGGGACTAGTTTTACCTATTCGAAAGCTTTCTCTACTGAAAAAAAATCATTTATTACCGAAAAATCCCGCAGATTTTTGTCATGAGTGACTTCGTCAATTGCTGAATCCTTAAAGGTATCATCGTTCATTAGAAAATTCAGTACCTGCACATCATTGTCAAATACACGCCAGTTAAAGATATTATCAGGTATGGAAGGCCTAAAAATCAATTCAACAGAAAAGAAATCTGCTGTAATATTTTCTGATGGAATTAACTTTGATGCTACGTTTGCCAACAAATCTGCTTCTTGATTTTGAATTCTAGGAACATAATTAATGTTAAATGCATCAAAATGTGAGATAAGGTTCCATACCTCTCTTTTGTAACTCTGTAAATGTTCAGATAAATAGTGAATGGAGTTATGAACCTGTCTGACAATGATCTCGGAGTCGCCGTATACAATTAATTCTTTGATGCCCAAATCAATTGCTTTTTTCAGACCTTGTATTAAAGCTTCATATTCCACCGTATTGTTTGTACAATTAAATTCCATCCTACAAGCTATATATGTTTTATTTCACTGAGGGTCCACCAGTAGGCAACCAGCTCCTGCTCCTTCTTTAGATTTCGCACCATCAAAATATAAAGTCCAGATAGAACTATGCACAACCACTTTACTTTCTATAATATTCACAATATTCAGATTATCTACATCATTAATGGTTTCCTTGAATGAAGAGTTAGGAGAAACAGATGTCACATTACAAATTTCAGATTGCTGTTTATTTTCAGATAAGGAAGAATTTTCAGCTTTAAAATCACCAAATCCTAATTCATACATGTAATTCCCCATAATACAATCTGAAAATAAAACAGGTTCGCTAGGATCATGCAGTTCTGTGACAGTATGTTTCATAAATCTTTCTCTGTTTATCTTTATCTGATTTGACTTTTCGTTCTTAGGTAACCACAAAGTTGACCAATCAGTGGCAAAGAAACCGTTCAGCTATTGATACCAATCCCTACTTAAGAACAGCCCATATGCATATGGAATATCAGCAATAACAATATCTATAATTTGATAAACCAAAGGTTTACAAGCAATCCTGACTAAGACATCTTTCATTTCCCCTACAACCTTTACATTTGTCCTGTCCAATTGAGTTATTTGTGAATTAGATGGAACATATTTCCCATTCAATTTCTTGCATACTAATAAAGGCATCACATTGGAGGATGCTCCGGAATCTACCATGCAGTTATGAACATTCCTATTGAAAATTTCAAAGGTAAGTAAGAATGGAGGTGTGGTTGATTTCGAATTCTTACCTATCAGCGAAGCTTTGTCAGCTGTTGCTTTTCCTTTTTTAGTTGCTGTTGAATTATTATTAGAACTATTTGCAGCAACATTTTGTTTTGTATTAGGAATAATTGAACTCACTTCGGGATTTATAACATGACTATTAGGAATTGGGTAGATTTGAAGAATATCGTACATACTAATGTTTGCATGAGTCTTCTTTAAATCTTCAATTATATCATATTGTAAATCTAATCTTGGAGCATTTTGAATAGTTTGGGTACCTTTGGTTGTTTGGACTTGTTTGCTAGATTGAGTCTGTTTGTTTGGTTGTGAATTATTATTGTCATTATTTGTAGTAGAACTTGATGAAGCTCCGGGGGTATTTGAAAATGTTCTACTACGAGTATTGTAGGCATGTTGTCCTGTAGGAGGACTTTTACTTTCATGTTCTTTCACAAGACTATCCCAGAAATGACCGTTAACTTGTTGAGGTTCCTCTGATTCTTCATCATTTTCGGATTCCTCTTCTTCTTCGTTTTCAGTTATTTCTTGACTAGAAGGAGTTTTAGAAAAAGATAAAATAGCTCGAATGGTATTAAAAATCTCTTCGTCTGCTGCTATGTCAGGTGGAGTGTTTTTATTATTTGTATTTGGGTTTTGTCTAAACTGGTTTCTGAAATATCCCCTAGAAGGAGAAGCTTTAGAATTGGTTTTCTTTAACCCTACAACCTCGTTGGTTAATGTTCGAATAGCATTTTGCAGCTGTTCTATGTCAAATGCTTTGTCTTTTTCTGAATTGAGCCTTTCAGTCTTCCTACGAGGAAAAGAATCAGATTTCCCACTTCTATCTGGTTCATAGGACATAGAATCCTTTTCGACTTTAATGGCTTCCTCAAACGTTTCTACTAATGTTGTTTTTCTAGCTCTCTTAACGAACATCCCAGAATATTTTGGTAAAGCTGATGTATAATTTTCAATAATTATATCCTCGGGAGGTTGAGAAGCAATTGGAGTTTTGTTTTTTAATGTCAGAAACCTTTGATTGAAATCTTTGATTCTTTCTTTAGGCTCCATTTTAATCCTAGATAACTCTAGAGCTAAAAGAGCGGGTGTTTTATCTTCCCCAAATTTATCTAGAAAGGCTTTATTAAATTCCCCCTAGTTTGTGATTGATCCTTGTACTAACGAAAAATACCAGGTAGAATCTCTTCCTTCGAAAGTTAAAGGAAACAATCGAAAAACTACATCTTCATGCTGAGCGTTCAAGGTTTGAACATCCAACATGAATTTGTCAACATGCACCTCTGCAGGTTCTTTGTCATCTGGATTAAACTTAGGGATGAGTTTATCTGAGTGTTTAGGCAAAGGATGCTGTATACCAGGGACTGCTACAACAGTTGTTCTTAACCAAGGGAGTTGTGGATTGGGTGGATTAGGCAGAGGATTTCCTCCTCCTCTCACAGGTACATTTCCTGCCATTAGACTTCTTTCAGAATTTGAGGAACTTCCTGAGTTGGAAAGTCTTGGACTATCAGGTGGTGATTCAGGAGGAGAAGGTGGCTGATCAGAACTGCCTCCTGCAATTAGTCTTCTAGTAGTATTTGTTTGAGTAATCTACCTTTGATGTATTTCAACCTGATGGTGGGGAGTACTATCAGCTATTTCCAAATCTTGTGTAACTATGGTCAATTGTGGATTATGTCACTGCTGTCTAGGTAGACCATAAGCTATTGGGGATATACCAAGCTGATTAGCGTATGCTCGTGTAAGAATATGTCTTGATTCTTCTAAAGTTTGAGTGCTTTGTGCAGGAGTAAAGGGAGAGGTGATAGGATCACGCTCGAGAATGTTTCTAAGAGTTTCTAAAAATGGTGATGTACTGACTTCTGGAAGTTGTTGGCTGGTTGGAAATTTTTCATTAGTTTTCCCTGCCATTACTCATTAACAAGCCATCCTTCTAGCGCCATTTGTTGGCCTTATTTTCTGACCTAGGCCAACAAGGAGGTTTTTCCCACACAATCAGCTTAAAGCAGTGTCCGATGCGTTCGAAATAGCAAAACCTCGTAGGTTATGGTCCTGCTACCAGCTGATTTTTCTCTTTAAGGAGTGTTGAGTCCTGGAAATTTGCATGTGGCAACAGTAAGCGATTCTCCCCAATCAACGTTCCCAACTAGCCCGTTGACTGTTTGGAATAGGGAATCCGTCCGGCTTGCGTTCCAGCTACCGTAGGTCAAAGTATCAAAAAAGAGGCTTACCGATTGCGGCCCGGTCCACCGGAATTTGTATTTTGACTTTAAGAAATGAAATGCAAGTTCCTAACTAAATGCAAAGTGATAAAATGCCGAGAGCGGTCATAATGTGATGCGCAGGTTCTTACCTCTCGTCTTATGCTCGCAAGCAACCAAATCAGATACAATAAGAAATCAACTAACTATCTAATCTATCCCTAGGGGGAAAAGTTATCATTATGGGTGAGCAATACATTTTGCACATGCATTATGAAGAATCACAGATAGCTGGTACTTCTTTCAAGACACATGAACGCTTACAGATATTTAAATAACCAGATAGCCGACCATTTTATAACAACCTCTATTACTCATAGTGAAAAATATCCCAGAAACTACTGAAGAACATTTAACAAGAACATAGGTTCAGAACATTAAATACTCTTACAGTAAATGAAACACGGCTGAAAACGAAAGAGTTCCTCTTCAACATTATTCATTGAGTTACATTGATACATTCCACTTTTCACTCTCTCCAACAGGCAAAATTGCAGTTTCCTTTGCAAAACGAAGTAGTTCCTCTTACAAGCGAACATTTACAAATTTTTCCAGGGAAAAAGCCTTTTCTCAGTTCCCCTTTCCCATATTTAACTACCCCTACAGAGTGTTTTGTTTTCCCCCCAGACGCATGACCTTTTAGCTTCTCGAACGCTTCACATTCCGATCTTTTGTGTGCATGCAATCATGAACCACTTGGTAACTAATCCGTTTCTGCATATTCATTATTCCAGATTTTGTCTTCTACGGCCATGGTTCTCCATGGCGATTCCCTAAGCTTCAGTTATACCTCTGCCAGACGGTCCGTCTTTCTTCACACCATGGTAGGTTGACTGGTCTCCTTGAGACTCTCTGCAGTCAATCGACAAGCATCATTTGTTTCAAAGGCGTCACAAACAAAGCATTAGATTCTACCAATTGAACAAAAATTCCACAAGAAAATGGCCGGGTTCCTATCTTGTTCGGAGAAGAAAATCGATCGAGCTTTGGGCGAGAAACTGATGAATTGGCAGTCAGAAGGAAGTAAGCTCGGAGACCAAAAGGTTCTCCCAGCCGCAACGGCGGGTGAGGCTTAAGTCGTGGGCCAGCGAGATGCAAGCAAGAGGGGCTTTAAATTGGCCATTGGACGGTTTTGAGCTTCGGAGGCCGGAAGAATTTCAGAGCCACAACGGCGGGAAAGAGAGCTCGGAGATACGCGAAGCGGGCGGGAGAAAAAATCGGACATCGGGCGACTTTAACATTGGAAGTTAAAAGAATCTCCCAGCCGCAACGACAGACGAGTCAAGGTTACGGGTAAGCGGTTTAAGGTTTAACACAAATTGGACGTCGGAGAAACTTGGAGAGTCGGACGCTAAAATGATCTGAGAGCCGCAACTGCGGCGGAAAAGAAACTCACAGCTTCTGATCTGAAATTAATAAGAGGCCCGATCATAAGAAAAAACAAGTACTCAAATAGTTTTAAGGATCAGGAACAACTAGGTTCGTTATTTCTTCGAAAAGGCAACTCTGAAGAACAACGATTTCCCCCCCTTTCTTTTATTGACCAGTAAACCAGACATCCACGACTCAAACCAAAACTGAACCAGGCATACATAAACCGGCTAACATCCATCTTCAAAGTGAAACGAAAATAAGATACGCCCAAGAGGCTCAAGAAATTAACGATCAAACCAAGCAAAGATGATGAGGAGGGGCCCAGAATTTAAATAACAATAAATTTGGGGAGAACAGTTGCGGCAGCAACAACTGGTGATTTCCTGGTGAACCTAGATCTCTGGGTAACTTTTCTTTGAGTGGCAGACTGTTTCACAACAAAAATGCATCAAATGAATTCTTCCATCTATCCAGATGGATTTCTCAACCGACAGAAGTGTGTACCTTAATCATTGATGATGGTCCATTGGGGGAAAGGGAAAACCAAGACCTTCAAGTCCAGATAACTATGCTGAGGCCATAGTATGAGTTTCAATATTACCTCTGTTTTAAGGTAGCTAACAGTGTGGACAGCACATGATTGTAGCCGATAGTGAACAACAGTATTCGTTTGTTCCTCGTTCCCATGCCATTTTAACACTTTTGTACTTTTGGACTCTTGTCCCTTTCATCTGAGTCCTTCTATACGCCTTTCTTACTGAATTTTAATTCAGGATCCTCTATCCCATAGTGTCCTTTTGTGTGAGTGGTGTGCTTCAAGTTTCAACTCACGGACAGAGAGGATCTTTTGGCAATTTAGTGCTTATGATTCAGCACCCGCTTTGATATATGATGCTTTTATAGAATTTTTTGACTCTTTATTTGCCTTTTGGCATTCGTTTCTTGGCATGGGATCATTTATATTTAATACACTGTTCACCTTGCTTCTTTCCATCGGTCCTTTGTTGTTTCTCCTTAGAACATTTTAAAATGTGACGTGGATGGAGCCCCGACATAGTACTCCAAACTTCTTGAATCCAGTTTATTTCACAGGGGTTAAGTAGGACCTCAATGCACACAGCATTTTATTCGAGAAAAATGTTAGGCTGGAAGAATTCAGTCAACAATACACAGGTTGACACTTAACATACTTACCATTCTCAAAAAAAGATCTTAATATCCCCCAGACAACCGCAAGTTCGTTCCCTTTATTGAAAATTAACAACTCAAATTGAAAACAAATAACAGCATGACTCGAAACAACCAAAAAAAACTTATTTATATACAAGACCAAAAACTCAAAGGAAACTCAAGAAAAGTAAGGTTTGAAAACCAAACCATTAACTGGCAAGTTCTCCTCCAATCCCTGCAAATCTTGCAACTTATAAGTAGCAGGGCCAAGTTTTGCTGAGATTTGAAACGGGCCTACCCACAACTACTGGAACTTAGTATGCTTCCCTTTTTCATCATGGGGATGATCCCACTTGAGAACTAGGTCTCCCACCTCCAGGTCCTTTTTCCCGGCTTTATGTTTGTCAAACCACTTTTTTATTACCTCCTGCTATTGTTGAAAGCGTTCTCTAGCCTTGTCTCCGGCCTCTTCCACTTTCAGGAGATTATATATTCTTATTTGGAGAACCTCATCATCCGACCTCCTAGACTCTTGAGCTAGTATGGAAGATGGTAGCATGATATTGGGAGGCAGGATGGCTTCCTTACCATACACAAGGGTATAGGGTGACACTCCTATTGCAGACTTGGGGGTGACTCTGTCAGCCCACAGGGCGTTGGGTAAGGATGAGTGCCAACTTCTCTGGTTTTCTACTACAGTCTTCTTCAAAATTCTAATGAGGTTTTTATTAGAAGACTCAGCTAGGCCATTCCCTTGCGGATAGTAGTTAGCAGAATAATGTAATTTTATCCCTTTATCATGAGCAAATGCAGTCAATTTAATTGATGAAAAATATTTAGCGTTGTCAAAAACTAACAAAATTGGAACTCCAAACCTGGTCATGATATGATCTTGTAGGAAGCTAATGACTTCGTCTTCGTTTATCTTGCGCAGTGGGATAGCCTCGACCCAGCGAGTGAAATAATCAGTCGCAGTCAGAATGTACTTGTGCAGCAGGGAAGAATTCGGTTTTATTTCTCCAATAATGTCCAGCCCCCATTGCTCAAATGGCTCCGTAATCATCACAGGCTTTAGAGGTGCTGCTGCTTTAGGTAGTCTTCCACCGCATCTTTGACAAATATCGCATTTACTGACATGTGCATGTGCATCCTTAAAGAGCGTAGGCCAATAGTAACCAGCTCTAAGGATTTTGTGGGCTGTAGTGTCGCCTGAAAAATGTCCCCCAGCCGGACCATTGTGTAATTCAGACATTACTTTCTCAGCATCCTCTTTCTCCAAGCATCTCAGGAGGACTCCATTGTAGTTATTTCTGAATAATACGCCTTCTACGATTTGGTAGGAAGCTGATTTCAAATGCAGAGCTCTCCTTTGTTTTGAACTCCAATGTTCTGGAAATAGCCCTGACTGCAAGTAATGCACAAGGTCTCTGTACCAAGACTCAGGAGCCGTGAACAAAGGACATACATCCATTACATGCAATTCGGCTTCATCTTCCCATGCTTGTTCTTCGTTGTTTCTGCTTCTAGTCATTAATTTGCATAATCCTTGACCTTTCACTATGGAGTCTGGCTTGAATTCAAGGTCGTATTCTTGAAGAGTTGTCACCCAGTTGCCCCTTCTTTCTCCTATTTATTTTTGAATGAGAAGGGATTTTACAGCTGGGTAAGGGACTATTACCTTGGTTCGATTTTTTAATATATAAGGCCTGAATTGCTTCACTACCTTAAATACTGCGTAAGCTTGCTTATCAATGGATAGGTAGTTTAATTCAGCCCCTTGAAGCCTAGTGCTCATGAAAGAGATTGGGAATTCATCACCCCCGTCCTCCTTTTGGGTAAGCACGGTTGCCAATGAATCATCGGATGCAAAGGTGTACATAATAAAGTCTTTACCAAAGTCTGGACTTTTGAGGGAGGGAGCATGTGCAACATTAGTCTTGATTTTGCTGAAAGCAGTATTTTCAATTTTAGTCCACTTAAACTATGTATTTTGCTTGACCATCTAGTGCAGTGCCTTGACAGTCTGGGCAAAATTAGGCACAAACCTTCGCACGAAATTTATTGTTCCCATGAAGGATTGCATTCCCTTTTTATTATGGGGCATAGGGATTTGTTCAATGGCCTTAATTCTTTTTGGGTCTATAGATATACCTCTCTTTGAAACTATATGCCCCAGTAACTTGCCTTCTATGACTACAAAAACACACTTCTTAGGATTGAGGGAAATGCCATATTTCCGGCAGCGTTCAAAAATTTGCTTCAGGTGGAACGCGTGCTCCCCTCTTTTCTTCGAAAATATTGTGATGTCATCAAGGTATACCATAGCACTTCATCCAATCAGTCCACGGAAAGCTGTGTCCATAGATCTCTGAAAGGTTGCTCCAACATTAATCAGTCCAAAGGGCATCCTTCTATAGGCAAAAGTTCCCCACTTGGTCCTGAATGTTGTCTTTAATCTATCCTCCTCGGCCACCAATACTTGATTGTAGCCAGAGAAACCATCTAATAATGAAAACAATTTAGAACCAGAGACCATCTGTAGCAATTGTTCCATGGGGGGCACCGGATAGTTGTCTTTATCTGAGGCACGATTTAAGTTCCTGAAGTCTGCGCACAGTCTGATCTCTCCTGACTTATTTCTGACTATTACTAGATTTGATACCCACTCTGAGTGTCTGACTTTAAAAATGATTCTGGCATCCAATAATTTTTTTACCTCATTTTGGATTAGCGGTTCCAGTTTTGGATGCATTTTCCTCAAGGGCTGCTGATATGGCTTGACTCCCACCTTGATGGGAACAACGTGTTTAATGATGTTGGTATCATATGTTTTTAAATCTTGGTATGTCCAGGCAAAGACATCTTTGTACTTTTTGAACAAACTGACAAACCTATCCCTTTCGACTGGTGAACAGCATTTGCCGAGGTTCACAAACTTAGGATCCGTCTCAGTCCCCAAGTTTATTAGTTTGAACTGTAGGGTTGAGATGTGCGTCTTTACATTAGCGGGTCTTCAGAATTTTTGATTCAAGTCAAACATCTTCTCTAATGTTCTGACCCCTTTAGGGACGAAATTATCAAATTTCATCTTGGCTTGGTGTTTTTCATCATCGATAATCGCTCCTTTGAATACCTCCTCATTAGTCAAACATTCTATGATTTTCTGGTCATCATCGAATACCCTCAGATTGGTGATCATATATGGTACAGAAGGCCTGAAAAGCAATTCAGCAGTACATTGATTATTCGAGGGAACAAGCTTGGCGGCCGAAGTGGTCAATAAGTCAGCTGCTACGTTTTTCATTCTTGGGATTGAAATAATATTGAATGCATAAAAACATTTAAGCAAATCCCATACCTCGTTTTGGTAAGCTTTCAAGTTAGGGTAAATACAGTGAATTTGATTCTGGATTTGTTTCACAATGATTTCAGAATCCCCAAAAACTTTCAAATTACTTACCTTCAATTCAATTGCTTTCTTGAGACCCTGCACCAGCGCTTCATATTCAACTGTATTGTTAGTACACTCAAACTCTAATCTACATGACAGGAAATGTTTATTCTTCTATGGATCAATAAGGACGCAGCCGGCCCCTGATCCTTCTAAAGTCTTTGAGCCATCAAAAAATAAATTCCAAAAATCACTAACTACTGAAAATGAATCTACACCTACTGCTAAATCTACTATTTTACAATCAATCTCATCATCCTGATAAAATGGAAGGAGATCAGGCTGGGTGTTAGATGTGTCACTGGCTTCCTCCGCTTGATAGTTCCCTGGTTCCAGTTCGAGAAAATAGTTTCCTAACACAGGTTCAACTGGTATATTATTCTCATCCAGTTGAGTAACATTGTACTTCATGTGAGGTTCTCTCAAAACCTTAATCTGATTGGGACTTCCTTTGTACGGCAACCACAAGTTCGACCAATCTGAGGTGAAATATCCATTCAATTTAGCTGACCAATCTCTACTCAGGACCAGTCCGTAAGCGTCTGGTATATCAGCCACCACGATGTTAATAACTTGGCATACTTTGTCATTTGATGCCAGACGAATTAGAACGTCCTCCATCTCACCAATTACCTTAACGTCTGTCCTATCCAATTGCACCACCCTCCATGTGGTTGGCTTAAACTGCCCATTGATTTTCTTACATACTGATACGGGCATGACATTAATTGACGCCCCTGATTCTACTAGACAATTGTGAACGTTATGATTAAAAATCTCAAACGTCAGGAGGAAGGGTGGCTGTCTAATTTTAGACTTACCTCCAGTGCTAGCTTCTCCAATTTCTTCTTCGCCCAGAGGTTGATTGTCAGCGGGCCGCTCCTCCTCTGACGTTTCCAACGCTTTCAACAACCTTTCCTTTTGTTGAGGTACTTTGCACATTTCAAATAGCGAGATGTTTGCCTTTATCTTCTTTAAATCTTCAACAACGTCATATTCAATTTGCTGTTTAATGGACTGAGATTTATCAGCATTCACCTTTTCTTTGTTTAGTTCAGGCAACATTCTGTTCTGCTTAGGATCTTGGCTAGTAATAGTGAATTCCGGAGTCTTATCAGCCATAGGTTTATCTTGAAATTTCTTCCTGATATTTCTTTGCATCCTTCTGATCTTTGGGAGTAAAATAATGTCATTGCTAACCGTCCCTTGACTTCTAGTTGTCACATTAGCCTGCCTGATATCTTTGTGTTTTTTAGTTATATCTTATTCTGCATCGAGTAAGGAGACAGAACTCCATAATGCCATAGTCTCTTCTTCTTGTTCTTTTGTAGAAGTAGAAGCAGCACTTTCTTTCCTTTCATCATCATCTTCTTCCGTTAATCTCGAATCCAACATCGGATTCATGACTAAGGTCATTGAATTTATCCATTGTGGACAGTTCCTTTCGGAATGAGGTTGCTGATGAAAGGTACAGAAATTTTCCATTCCTATATCTGTCAGATTCATGGATGCGGTTTTTTGAGGAGGAGGTTGGGGTTGATTATTTTCCTCCCTTTTCTTATAATATGGCCTATAGAATTTTTGGGCTTCTTTTTTCTTCTCCAAGTCTATGATCTTATTAGATATCTTTTGCATCATTTTGGCCATATTCTCCAGGCCTGGCGACTTTTCTTCCTTAGGCTTAGCGAACAATAAGGTCTTCCTTCCTGTGCCTCTTTCTCCTGATTGTTCTGGATAGTCCTCAATACTTTCTCTTTCTGCTTCCACCACCTCTGCTTCCTCATAAGTCTCTGTCAAAGTAGGCTTGGCCCTATCTTTTGCAAACATAGCCAAATAAGGACCCAAGGCTGAAGTAAAGTATTCAATAAGTACTTTGTCTGAAGGCTTATCTGTTTCGGAATTTTTTTTTAGATATGTCGCAAACCTTTGTGTAAAGCTGTGCACTTTTTCTTTTTTCTCTTTCTTCAATGCACACAGTCCCTTCATGAGGGCAGCGTGAGTCTTTTGGACTGCATAATTACTTCTGAACATTCTCTCGAAGGTATCCCAATTTGGGATAGAGTTAGCGGGCAATCCAAAATACCATGAGGCCGCAGTTCCTTTGAGGGTATGAGGAAATAATCTACAAACCACATCTTCATGTTCTCCCACCCTTAATCCTTCTATAGCCAGATAGAAACTCTGCAAATGATCATCTACTAATATCTTCTCATTGGGGTCAAATTTAGGCAACAACTTTTCGAAGGCTTGAGGTAGGTCATGCAAAGGCGGGGTCAGATTTAGAGGTGTTCTGGCTCTCCATGCAGGTGGTGGCGGATTTGGTGGGTTGGGAGGAGGTGGGTTGGTGTTAACGCCTGCCATGAGTAACGGTGGAGAGTGTGAAGATGAACCAACAAGGGTGTGAGCAGAAGAACTGTAAGGGGAATCTGGGCCTACCTGGGTCAAAGGTAATTCAACCTCCTGCAGAGTTGTCTCTACAAGTTCTTCCCAGTCTCCAACCAGGACTGAGTCCTCTACTACAGGACGGTCTTTCTTCTTGTGTTCTCTTCTAGGCAATTCGGGAATAATTGGCAATCCTCCAATATTCTTCACATAAGCACGGGTATGTCTTCTTAGGTCATTAACAATTTCGTTGCAAACGGGATATAGATACTCTCTTTCTTCTTCTTCAGGAATTGGATTGCATGGTCCGCTACTTTCAGAACTGTAACGAGTGGAATAATCTTGGGAAAACGAGTTTCCTCGGCCAGCCATACACTAGTAGCCCTCCTTCTAGCGCCAAAACTGTTGAGGCCTGAAAATTCGTAGGCGGCAACACTAAGGGATTCTCCCCAATCAACGTTCCCAACTAGCCCGTTGACTGTTTGGAATAGGGAATCCGTCCGGCTTGCAGTTCGGCTACCGTAGGTCAAAGTAACAAAAACGAGGCTTACTGGTTGCGACCCGGTCCACCGGAATTTGTATTTTGACTTTAAGAAATGAAATGCAAGTGCCTAACTAAATGCAGAGTGATAAAATGCTGGGAGCGGTCACAATGTGATGCGCAGGTTCTTACCTCTCGTCTTATGCTCACAAGCAACCAAATCAGATACAATAAGAAATCAACTAACTATCTAATCTATCCCTAGGGAGAAAAGTTATCATTATGGGTGAGCAATACATTTTGTACATGCATTATGAAGAATCACAAATAGCTGGTACTTCTTTCAAGACACATTAACGCTTACAGATATTTAAATAACCAGATAGCCAATCATTTTATAACAACCTCTATTACTCACAGTGAAAAATATCCCAGAAACTACTGAAGAACATTTAACAAGAACATAGGTTCAGAACATTAAATACTCTTACAGTAAATGAAACAAAGCTGAAAACAAAAGAGTTCCTCTTCAACATTATTCATTGAGTTACATTGATACATTCCACTTTTCACTCTCTCCGACAGGCAAAATTGCAGTTTCCTTTGCAAAACGAAGTAGTTCCTCTTACAAGTGAACATTTACAAAATTTTCCAGGGAAAAAGCCTTTTCTTAGTTCCCCTTTCCCATATTTAACTACCCCTACAGAGTGTTTCGTTTCCCCCCCAGACGCATGACCTTTCAGCTTCTCGAACGTTTCACATTCCGATCTTTTGTGTGCATGCAATCATGAACCACTTGGTAACTGATCCATTTCTGCATATTCATTATTCCGGATTTTGTCTTCTACGGCCATGGTTCTCCATGGCGATTCCCTGAGCTTCAGTTATACCTCTGCCAGACGGTCTGTCTTTCTTCACACCATGGTAGGTTGACTGGTCTCCTCGAGACTCGCTGCAGTCAATCGACAAGCATCATTTGTTTCAAAGGCGTCGCAAACAAAGCATTAGATTCTATCAATTGAACGACAATTCCACAAGAAAATGGCCAGGTTCGTCTCTTGTTCGGAGAAGAAAATCGATCGATCTTTGGGTGGGAAACTGATGAATCGACAGTCGGAAGGAAGTAAGCTCGGAGACCAAAAGGTTCTCCCAGCCACAACGGCGGGCGAGGATTAAGTCATGGGCCAGCGAGACGCAAGCAAGAGGGGCTTTAAATCGGCCATCGGACGGTTTTCAGCTTTGGAGGCCGGAAGACTTTCAGAGTCGCAACGGCGGGAAAGAGAGCTCGGAGATACGCGAAGCGGGCGGGAGAAAAATTCGGATGTCGGGCGACTTTAACATCGGAATTTAAAAGAATCTCCCAGTCGCAACGGCGGACGAGTCAGGGCTACGGGTAAGCGGTTTAAGGTTTAACACGAATCGGACATCGGAGAAACTTGGAGAGTCGGACGCTAAAATGATCTGAGAGCCGCAACTGCGGCGGAAAAGAAACTCACAGCTTCCAATCTGAAATTAAAAAGAGGCCCGGTCACAAGAAAAAAACAAGTACTCAAATAGTTTTAAGGATCAGGAATAGCTAGGTTCGTTATTTCTTCAAAAAGGCAACTCTGAAGAACAACGATTTCCCCCCCTTTCTTTTATCGACCAGTAAACCAGACATCCATGACTCAAACCGAAACTGAACAAGGCATACATAAACCGGCTAACATCCATCTTCAAAGTGAAACGAAAATAAGATACGCCCAAGAGGCTCAAGAAATTAACGATCAAACCAAGAAAAGATGATGAGGAGGGGCCCAGAATTTAAATAACAATAAATTTGGGGAGAACAGTTGCGGCAGCAACAAGGAGAAAATAAAATCAGCAAAATCTAACCTATCCTAATGTTATTTCTACCTAAATGAATCCTATAATTAATTTCTTCTATCTAAATTGTCTTATATTTTCTTTCTTAAGGAAAGACTCCGATTTTTAAAGAGTTTTCTGGATATAAAGGCTGTTGAAATTATGCTAAAAATTACATAAATCAATTTAACAGCTGTTAACTGAAATATACTAAAATAAAACTTAATCTGAACAATCTTAACTATCCTATCTATCCTATCTATCCTATCTCAGCTGAGAGCATTTCTAAATACTAGATTAATTATTAATTATTATGAGATGAACAGAAAGACAAAGTGTACAATTTAAATAGAAACATTTAAATCATACATAATAAGTCACTCTGTTATACAATATCTGAACATAAAAACTGAAAATAAACAATTATTTTAGTTTTCTGAAATTAACTAATAATTAATGATCAACATAGCTATTTGAATCAAAAGATGATGTCTAATATAAAATCACTGTAAAAATACAAATGATAATTTTAACAGACAGAAGTGTATATCCTTATAACTTAAATTTATAGTAAAAATACTAATAAATACAGTCATAACGATATATTTATTAAAATGAGATATTGAGCTGACAAAGTGAAAATGATAATAATTAAACACAAGTATAACAAAGTATACTGTAATTAATATTAATATAGAATATAAGATACTGAAATATAGAATATATCCAAAACAATAATACCAGTAATGATATCAGTCTGTAGATGTCCAGTTGCATCTCACATCCAAAGATTCAACTTCAGTAATGAAACAACACCAACAACAAAATATATTTCAAGTATGTGTTCTTCAAACACTCCATCCTCAATTCATCAAAGTTCCTAACTTATATAATACTATGATTCATTTTTCCCCATCAATGTTACATGCAACATTATAGGGTTCCTATCACTATAAAGAGAATCGAATCTCTTTTATCAAACACCTGTCACTATAAACAGAAAAATGACTAACCTGAATGTTTGCTGATTTAAAGGTACTTGGTGAATTCATGGCCATTGTTGAAACTCCAGCCTTCAACAAACAGCCATATCTCCCATCCAACACATTAACAACGTCCTGAAACTTTGGAGAAGAGTGATGACATATCCACCTGTGTTTAAACAAACGAAGCATCTCATTAAAACGAATTAAAACAGATGTAACAAAATAAACTAACATTTAAATGTATGCCTGTAAAATCTGCGATTTTACAGGCATGCATAACAAAAATATTTTATTACCTGTTTGACAACGACACAACTCATGTACTTTGAAAAAAAATGAGAATAACCATCAAGTTTTTCTATGAAGATTGACTACTCTTCGTGCTTCAGTTAATTTGGCCTTCGGCCTGATAATATTTAAATTTTGTTTTTCTATTCGTTCAAGTAGGTGTTGATTCGTACCTATTATTGACCTCTTTACTTTTTTATACTGATTCTTTTTGGTACTCATTTCTTTCCACCTGCTGATCCAATTTAGCAACTCCTCTCTAAATGTTCTATTTTATTCTTCTATCAATGCTACATTAGATTGGCAATGCTTAAGTTCATCCTTCAACTCTGTAATCTTGGTTTGGTATGCCTTGTCTAGTACTTGTGAAGAGTTTTTTCTTCATTGGCTGCCTAAGGAGAATTAGGGATATCAATGTTTTGACCAGATGACTGGGGACTAACAAAAGACGGTTCAGGGTCTGAAATACAAGTGTCCATACATGATGGAGCGATCTCGGCCTTACCCAGTTCTGTCACATTTTCACCTAATCTTGCATTATTATCCTTTATCAGACTGGATTTATTTAAATTAGTGACATGTACTGACGATGGGTTATCGTCTTCAATATGGACAACTGCAGGCTGAGTGTCCTGTCGATTAGCCATAGGAATTGAAATTGTAGGAACATGGTTCATACTTCTAGTAACCCTCCTTGAAAACACAAGATTGTCTGACTCAAACCCTCTTTTATCGCAGCATACCTGAGCGAGATGATCTAGCTTATGCATAGACTCCCTGCTATGTTCATAAGGATTATTTGACTCAGATAGATTTTTACAATGAACAGTGTTAATACCTTTGTTTTCGATTAACCCTTCCTCTGTTTTTGCAGGAGTACTATGATATCTATCCGATGGCGGTCGGTTCAAGACTGTTTTAGAGAAACGTGGAACTATATTATCAACATCTTCATTATTGATACCAGCGTTTACTGGTAGATTGGCTTCCTCAAGCCTTTTACCTTCTAACCCAGTCTCAGGAACATTGTTGACTTCAGGCTTAGTAGCCTTTCGTTTCCTGCGGGTTTTTGGAGAGGGGTTCGGCCAATATTGGGTCGGCCCCAAATCACACTCAGTTAAAAATTCATCCCATGTCTTTCCATTCAAAGACAATTGATGTTGCACTATAATTTTGACTAATCCATGGTGAAAAAGACTTCTATCAGGGTTATTAAAACTTCGAACTGCCTGTGACATCTTCTTCAAAATTTGCCACAGATAAAATGGTAGATTAAGCCTACAGCCTTGTAATGCTAATAGGAGTCTTAAGTGGTAATAGTGTAAATGAGAGAAGTGTCCATGGCAGGACACATACCTGACCATAATTTCATAGAAAGTTTGCCACTCAGGCTTCAGGAACTTGACAGGGACCCCTATCTTCAGTTTTTTATTATCTGGTAATGGCAGCAGCAAAGATAAACACTTTTTCTTATTAACCTTACTACCTTTGAACCAGAACTCTCCAACTTGCGGGAGCTTTGTCGCTTCTGCGATATTGTCTTCATTAACAATGAACTTAAAACTCCCTATTTGCACAACGTCATCTTTTAAATTCATGGCAAACAGTTTGGTCACCTCTGCATGATGGTCGTCAAAACACTTTAAGAATTCCCCCCACCCAATTTTCTCAAATTGCAAGGCGACCTTCTCATCTGCTTCTATGAGTTCTGAACCTGATATTTTGAAACAGTTCAATGGAGCCATAACCTTCTCAGCACTACCCTGGTTTCAGAATGGATCAAATGACGATGTGAAGAGGGAGGGAATAGGTATCCAAGTGTATGACATGATGTGAAAACTTCACATGCTTCGAATCTGACAGATATGAGATCTCTGGACTTGTCCATTTTTAGCCGAACCTAGCAATGATGAGTGCTACAACCAACGTTTTATTATGATACATGCATAATCCACGACTTAGTCACTGTTAGTTTTTCAACATTTAAGCTAGCATTATGATAAGATCTTTTCACTGAGAGAATAACAAGCACAGCAATCACATAAGCACATCACAAGAGACAAGAGACACAGAGATTTTAGGAGGGGAAACCATAAATGGAGAAAACCCCTCAACTTCCTCTAAGATAGTATCACCACAAGATATGAACCCAAAACAGTAAGATGACCTCCCTTCACAACAGCAGCCTTCTGTCTTCTGTCAAGCCCAAGAATTTCCTTCTCCAAAAGTGCGCCACACTTGAGAGAGCAAGAGAGCTAAGTCACAAGTGATAAATAGAGAGACACACACTCTCTATTTATATTCTTCTGTTGACTTGAAGTGCACTTAACCATGTAGGCTTAACTTATAATTAATTACTTGAGCCTACACCTTAATTAGTGTATAATAACCCAAGTGCCCCTAAACTGTGGGGACTTACCTAATGACTTGATATGACTTGTTTACATTATTAATCCTCCCGATCGGAACATCGGGGTATGACCACATGACTCAAATACATAATAGAAACATCCCGGAATAAACATTGGGTTACAATAATATAAAATACATAGAAGAATACATTCCAAAGTTACATATACATCAACACTCCCTCTTAACTAGGAAGGTATTCTTTCGACACAATTTTTTAGCACTGGTCTTCTTCTCTGCATTAACTGGATCATCTGAGTCATCTTCATCTTCAGGTCATCTTCGTCTTCAAGTCATCTGGATCTGGATCATCTCTCGATCTGGATCATCATAAAATGGCATCACTGGATCTAGATCATCACTTGATCTGGATCAACATCACTGGACTAGATCTGGATCATCACTCAATCTGGATCATCTCTCTAGACAGGATCTGGATCATCACTCGATCTGGATCATCTCTCTGGACAGGATCTGGATCATCACTCGATCTAGATCTCTCGGAGTCATCATAACTGGATCTGGATCATAGCTCGATCTGGATCTCCACTGGTCATCATCAAGTGTGTACTATCTCGTCATAGGAAGTTCTACAGAGCCAGCCCTATTTCATGCTGGATGTAGGCCCACCACCTGCAAGTCTTCATCATCACTGGCCATACTGGAGAATCCTCAGGACTTATTACGTGCGTCACAAAACCTCGAAAGAGCATCCCAGGACTGATTACGGGCACACAGCCCAACCTATAAGATCTCCCAGGGCTCCGAATTACATGTGACCTCACCACAAAACCTCGCAAGAGCACCCCAAGACTGATTACGGGCACACAGCCCAACCTATTGGATCTCCTAGGGACCGAATTACATGCCATCTGCACAACCTGACTGAGTGTTCCTAGTAACTGACCAGGTGCCTCCATTCCTAGAATGACAGTTTCCCTTACATCTGTCCTACTCGACAGAATGGCGAGCACTTATATCTGACATGGAAGGAACTAAATCCTTTAGCCATGAACAGAATGGCTCTGCCCTTACATCTGACCTGCTCGTCAGAATGGCACAATCCCATCTAATGATGGAAGACTCTCAACTCCAACGAGGAGAGATTTCTGCACTTACATCTGCCATGGAAGCAACTAAATCCTTTAGCCATGCACAGAATGG
>LPNX010009867.1:240354-276485 GCA_001517045.1 Pseudotsuga menziesii | reverse complement strand
CCCAAGAATTTCCTTCTCCAAAAGTGCGCCACACTTGAGAGAGCAAGAGAGCTAAGTCACAAGTGATAAATAGAGAGACACACATTCTCTATTTATATTCTTTCATTGAATTGAAGTGCACTCAACCATGTAGGCTTAACTTATAATTAATTACTTGAGCCTACACTTTAATTAGTGTATAATAACCCAAGTGCCCCTAAACTGTGGGGACTTACCTAATGACTTGATATGACTTGTTTACATTATTAATCCTCCCGATCGGAACATCGGGGTATGACCACATGACTCAAATACATAATAGAAACATCCCGGAATAAAAATCGGGTTACAATAATATAAAATACATAGAAGAATACATTCCAAAGTTACATATACATCAATAGTCACGACTATCAGTGAAATTGAACCAAATCGACATACCAGGGATCTTGTGATTGAAAGATCATCAATTCAAACATTGATTATAGACAGTGGTCAATAATGAACTTGTACATCGTAATGAAATGGAATGACTATCAACATTAAATCCTGTTAACATGATGCATCAATATATTCACAGCTGTCGATTTATCATGAAGTGCAAGCCACATCTCTATACCAACTCAGTGATCCAAGTGACAAGCGTTATCAATTTGACACATGGCTCTCGTAAACTCTGTCGATTAATGGTCTTCTCTAATTTTATCGTGAAAGGTGGTAGAATTCAAGGCAATGTAGTAACGAAATCATATACCCTAATGTTTAGCATGACAACTAGCAAATGGCTTGATTTAATATCTATGTCATGTATTTCATAGATTTAGTTTTAAATCTTTCAAAAATCCTATCGATTAATATCCGAAATTAAATTTGATAGGATATTAAGTGATAAAAATATAATATATGAAAATTCCTATATGATAATCATTTATTCACTAACTATATATACAATATTTACAAAGTCATTGTAAGGTATTTTATGAAAAATAAGCTACCTTTAGTTCTAGGAAATTAGAACTCATAATACCTCATTCATATCCAGCTTTTAAATAAACACAAGATGTGTTTTTGTTGATTTTCTCTTGGCATACTATCCTTTTGAGTTTCTTAAATCATATATAATCATATAAATTTAACTTAATGATCGAATTGATTATATGAAAATTTATGAACCTGACTTATTAAACTGACAACTGCTAATTGCCAAGTTTATAAACTTGTTTTCATCAATCTTTTAACATGTCATTTTACTCTTCTTTTATTGAGAGTACCTTCAGAATCGAAGATTCTGAAGGTGCTCTTTTATAATTTTAAATTGGTAAATCATATATAGATCTGATCTCCCTTCATCTTATGAGAAATGAAGGGGTTGTTGCTGGCTTCCAACAGGACCCCAAATGGAGTTGTAATGGAATAGTTTGCAATGTTGTTGTGCTAAGAATTCCAAGAAATTTCAAGTTGGTCTTGATCAAAATTTTCCAAAGCAATTGGAGCAGCAAGGCAATGTGAAGAGAGTGCAATGAGAATTGTTGTAATGACCAAGGAATGCTACATAGGGTTGATATATGGTTATAGTGGGAATTGGAGGATTCTCTCAATAAGAGGGCCCATGAAATGGATCTACTATGATATATGGAAGAGGAAATTTCATTCTATGATGAGGAATTGAAAGGGGAGGATTCCGCAATTCTTATCTTGTTGATATGTTTTTATTTATTGAGTTTATATACAAAATCTTGGGTATGTGAATGCTTGAAATGAAAGAGATTAGATAGGTGAAATTCATATGCACTAGTGGGATTATTAAGAGATAATGCACAATGTATGTGAAAATGTTTATGCATGCATATGATATTACATGTTGGTAAAGTAGTGAGGTTTTACATATGCAATGACCCACTAATGATAACAATTGTGGTTGATAATAATTATTGTTTTTGGTGATGGTTTTAGGTCCAAATACAATAGAATCATGGTTGAAGGTGTTGATTATGTTGTTGTATGTGACCAACAACCTTATGAAGAAGGGTTGATGTGAAAAATCTATGACCAAGAGGTTGGTGGCAGGACTATGTAGTCCTTGGTGAGAGGTCAACTGATCAGATAACATCAGAGATGTTGATAGAAACCATGTTGGTAATGCTTCATTTATGTTGATTGTATAAGTGTTAAAAGAGGATGGGTAAGAATCTATTCAACTATATTTTAATAATACTAATTTTGTATGCAAGTGATACTGAATGCATTTAAGTGAATGACATCCCACCAAATTTGGTGAGGAACAGGGTAGTAAGGGAAATTAGCCTTATGTCATCTAATTGTTTAGAATTTTGAATGAATTCATGTGAAAGAATAACATGCCATGTGTGTATATTGGTTATGAGTTTAATAACCAGAGTAAGTGAGTACTTGGGGTCCTGTTGTGATAGTGCATGCCATATGAGGTAGTCATGGGTAAGGCCATAATGTGGTTGGAAATGGTAATGATGGAGTGCTACACAAGTATCCCATGAAATTACTAATGGTGTTAAGCTGGGATGAAATCTCTTTGCCAACCAGTAGCGAGTGAGTGAACTCTTAATATTGTTTTTGAGTGAATAAGGAAGGCACCCAAATAGTTAACCAAGTGACTAGGAAGATGATTGGATATTTTGCTAAGGCATTAGCTAGACCTTCCAAAACATCATGGTGGAATTCATGACATGAAATTATGGTATTCATTAATCGATGCAACGTTTCATTTGGTGAATCTGCATCAAAATATTATGTAAATACATGTTTATATGCATATGTGTGAGTACATGTGTTAATATGCATTTTGTGAATGCATGGTTGTGAAATATATTTCATTGAAATTTGTTAATAGTTGAAATAATAGAATCATTGGAAATTCTAAGATCATTTTATGAGATTCTATGAATACAGGGAAAACAATTAGATGAATAAGGTATTCATTTTTCATGACCTGCAAGAATTACTTGTTGGGAGGAAAGGGTTTCAGTGAAAAGAGGATGATTGTGTAAGAAACACCATTTAAAGTTTCATCTGATTGCATAGAAAATGAGACTGTATCATGCAATTTCATTATGATAATGATTCCTATAAATAAAATGTGGTTCAATGTATTTGATATAGTAATGGATTATAGTTTGAAAATATGATTCACAACAAGATCTAGAAGCTAATGGAATCCTCATAATTCAATATTATTCACAAACTATGCAAAAAACCAGTGAAAAGAGAAACATTAACACACATAAATGGTGCCAATAGTTGAATTTTCTATTACTGTACATAATGTAAATATATGTGGTACATGTTTATAATACAATGGGAGAAAATAATTATCCTTAGGAGGAAAATTGGTGGCATACATGTGGTAGGATTAGATTGTACCTCAAACCCCCCTAGGTTGACTAAAAAGCTCCCAAACCACCTCAAAAGGTCATGAATGGACATGTGAACGTGGCTAAAGCATGATACAACATAAATAAGGGTATGATAGGTGTGGTGGGGTGCATGGGTGAGTGGGAGTGGGTATAGGAAGCATTTAATGGTCCAAAAGGTCCAAAACCACCTAAATACATGTATGGGCACCTCTGGTTAAACCAGTTCCCTGTTTTAAGGAGTAGGAGCATCCCAAGGACTTAAATTTCATTAATGAGGGCGCTCATGCTCTTAGTTGACCAAAAATATGGTGCTTAGGTGCATTAATGAGTCCAAAACCCCCATATACCTTGCTAGACCAACAAAACCAAGGTGTGGACCATATGACATAAGTACAAGACAAATGAAAAAGTGTCTTAGGTGTATATAACCATGGTGATAGGTGGTATTATGCTCTAACACCCCACCTTAATATTTACTTAGTGTAACCACATTAAAAATTGAGGCCTTGGAAACTAAGGTTCAAGTCATCTTTTACAAAAAATTATTTTCCCATGTAAAAATGAGTAAAGGGGAAAAACATCATGGGGAAAATCCTCCCTCAAGAATGGAAATTGTGAGGAATTTGAACCACCAAGTGAGCAATTCAAAAAATAGGAGAATCTAGGAACATTAGTGAAGCTCACAAATCAAATTTGGGTGCAAGAATCAACAAAAACCATTAAATTACAGATAAATTACACACACAATGTGAACAGAAACAACATAATTTCAGAATTTCTAACCATGAAACTTGTTATTATCAGGTATATAATACATCATAGGATTTTTGTGAGGCTTTGGAATCCAATTGTGAGCATATAAGTCAAAATTTCCAAAATGGCATCAAACCCCCCTAGGTGGGCCAATCTCATCCCAAATCACCCCAAACAGCCACAAATTGCTTATTTGTCATGGTGGATGTGTTTTGGACCAATTATTACACCTTGTATAGCGTGGGTCTAGAACACTAGGTGGTTTAGAGTCTGAATGCAACATTTAATGCACCAAATCAAGCCAAATTTGGCCAAAATCCCACTCTAGCGCTCCAAGTCAACTTGCTTCTCCGCATTCAATTAATGGGAGCACACCAGCAATGATGAGGGCACATATGTGGCTTTTTTATGATTTGGAATGATCATTTGGGTGTGAAAATTCCCATTATGACTTGGCATATGTCCAACTAGAACCCCTAGTCCACCTCATAGTGTATTAAAGCTTAAAAAGCAATAAAATTGACTAATTAGTGGAACTAAGGTAGTAATGATGGGTTAATATTATAACACCATCCCTTAATCCAATAACTAAGTACATATCACAAAATTATGGAGGCCATGGCAACAATGTCTCAAGTCACCTCAAATACATAATTCATAAATTACAATTTTATTTGTCCATGTGAACCGAGGAAAAGAAGGAAAACCTCATGGGAAAAACCTTCCTTCAAGAATGGACATGGGGCTGGACCTGCAATAATATAACAAAAAATTACCATCCTTCACTCACCCTAAGAAAATATCTCAGGTAGGTGAAGGTCTTCTCAGTGAAATCCTTGGTAAAAATATCAGCAGTTTGCTTGGTGGATGGGCAATACTGCAGTGAGATCACCCTATCATGCACTAAGCCCCAAATGTAATGCATGTGTACCTATATGTGCTTTGTCCTATACCTCTGTAATGGATAATTAGATATCTTGATGGCACTCTGATTGTCGACCCAAATATTGGTTGGAGAATCAATTGTGACACCAAACTCCCGAAGAATTCCCTGCAACCAAACACACTGTGTAGCAGCATTGACTGTTGCCCTGTACTCGGCCTTTGCTGATGAAAGTGAAATAGTTTGTTGTTTCTTACTTGACTAGTGAATGGGACCTTCAGCAAACATGAATACAAAACCTGAAGTTGACTTCCTGTCAGTTGGATCACCGGCCCAATTTGAATCAGAAAATCCATTTAGTTGAAGTGAGGAACTAGCTATGTAGTGCACCCCGAAGTTCTTGGTTCCCTAGACATATTGAAGAATTATTTTTTTATTCTCTCCAATGGAGCTCATTTTTCTGGTGAATATTTCTTGCTATATCACTCACAGCATAAGACAAATCAGGTCTTGTGTGAGTAAGGTAGAGAAATATGCCCACTAGTTACCTATAGAGTGTAAAATGCACCAATGGAGAATTGCCAAATTCATGCATTTTAATACCAGAAATAAAGGGAATCTTGGAGGCCTTACACACAGCCATGTTAAACTTATCTAGTAGGTATAAATAATACTATGGATGACTCATCATGATTCCCTTACTATTTTTCTCAATTTTCAAGCCCAAAAATTGCCTTAGCAATCCTAGGTTTGTCATGGCAAACTCATTGTGCAAAGGTGACTTGATTTGGCCAATTAAATTTGTGCATCTACGTGTAATAAGAATATAATAAACATAAAGAAAAATTACCTGCAATATACCATCATGTTTCTGAAAATACACATTAGGGTCTGATTTGCATCTAGTGAAGCCAATTGAAAGCAAGAAAGCATCCATTTTTGCATACCAAGCCCTGGGGGCTTGCTTGAGTCCATACATTTATTTTTTCAGCCTACAAACCAATGAAGGATCCTCTTGGAAACATTCAAGCTGCTTCATATAGATCTCCTCCTTTATCTCAACATTCAATAATGCACTCTTGACATCCATGTCATGAACTTCCCAACCTTTACTAGCTGCTAGTGCTAGAACTAGTCTTATTGAGTCCATCTTTGCAACCAGTGCAAAGATCTCTATGTAATCAACACCATGGAACTGAGGATAGCCTTTATAAACTAGAATTGCCTTATGTTTAATATCAGAACCATCAGCAGAAATTTTGGTCCAGAAAATCCATTTTCATTGAGCAACCTTCATCTTGGGAGGAAGGGGAACCAATTCCCATGCATTGTTCTCTTGGAGGGGCTGAAATTCATCCTCCATTGCTGATTTCCATCTAGGTTCAGTAAAATATTTCTGATATGTCTAAGGATAATACCCAACCATTATATAACAATGCTCATCAAGAGAACTATTACTTGTAAAGTAAGCTTTACTAGTTTGTGATCTAGTCTTCCTAGGCTCATGGGGATTGCCTGCCAATTCCCCAGCTGCTTGTACAATTTATTCAGCCCACTTGGGCCTATATGGTGAGTCATATACAGAAATATGATCTTCAGAAACATTTTTATCATAAATATCGGATAAAATAGAGAATTCATCATCACTTACATCTTCGAATGGTTGAGGAGAGGAGCATTCCCCCAGTGCATGTTTGAAATATGGAATTGGCTCTTCTTCAAATTTTACACTTCTCTCAACAAATGTTTTGCAAGTAGAATTGTCAAAGAGATTGTACCATTTGGTTTCCTCACCATATCCAACCATGAGAAACTCCTTTTTTGTGGTTGCAAGTCTTTCCTCTTCTCAGAACGAATTCTATCCCATGCTTTTGTCCTAAAAATTCTGAAATTTGAGACATTTCGCTTTTGACCAAACCATGCCTCATAAGGGGTCATTCCTTTCAGTGATTTATGGAAAGATATGTTTTGTATGTGAGAAGCGAAACTGATGGATTCATCCCATATCTTGAGATTAATATCCCTTACCTCTATCATGCAAGTTGCCATCTCTTTGAGAGATTGATTGCCATTTTGCTATGGTGTGTAGGGAGTTGAGTGTTGCATTTGGATGCCACACTCCTCACAAAGTTTTTGTAGGTTTTTTTTCACATATTCCTTTCCATTATTATTCCTAAGGACTTTGATATTCTTCGTGCTCTGATTTTCTACAAGTGCTTTCCAAATCTTGAGTTGTTCAAACACCTCAGATTTCAATTTCAGAAAATACACCCAACATAATCAAGAGTAGTCATCTATGAATGTAAGTACATACCTAGATCCACCATATCAAGGAGTAGGTAGTGGAATAATAAAATCAGAATGCACGAACCCAAGTGGTTGTGTTTCCCTCCTTTCCTTCCCCTTCTCATAGCTCTGCTCAGGATGCTTCCCAATCACACATCCAATACATGCTCCAGTTGATGACTAGATTTGTGGAAGTCCTTCCACCATTTCTTCTCTATGCAACATTTGAAGATACCTATAATTCATGTGTCCAAACTTCTCATGCCATAGTTTGAAAACTTCAATGGCATGTGAGTGTAGTGCTTGATCACTAGAAGTGGGGAGGAAGTTTGAAAACTTATACATCCTCTCATGATGATCAACATACCCAATTGCAATAACTTGGTCTGTTGAGATTTCAGAAATCTCTACCATGTCAGAATTCAAGGTTACTCTCTTTGGTTCTCCTATATGGGTCATTTGATATACTGACAACAAATTTGTTGCAAGATCTGGTACATACAATACCTCACTAAAGAATCTATGCTCTAAATCATTTCTCCCAATCCCCTTGGTTTGGAGTTCTGAATCATCCCCCATTCGAACTGCTGGGCCATCATTCGAACTCATGGAGGAGAAGAGATATTTCTTGCCTACCATATTCCTAGAAGCCCTCGAATCAATGATAAAGGATGAAGGGTTAGAATTACCTACCACAAAAGCATGACATTTCTCCTTGCTCTCATTTGAACTGGAGTTTACATCCTTCTTCCTTGCATTATCACGGACTGGAATGTTGTTCTTCTCCAGAAGATGTGCCATGGTGTCAATGGTATTTTCATTCATGAGCTCTCTGGATTCCATCCCTTATGGAAATAGTTTCATTTTCCCTTCTCTTTTCCCTTCTTTTCCTTCTCCTTGGAAGGATTTGAACTTGCATCACTGGATTTTGGTTTTTCTAGGTTTTTCTTCTTCTCCGGCAGCTTTGAATTCTTGGACTTGAGCTTTCCCTTTGAGGAATTCAAAACCCCCACTGCTAGAGCTTGATCCTTGGTCTTGATGGTGCCCATTTATACAATTTTACCTCGCTCTTGAGTGAGTGTCTCCATGAAGTTTTCCAAACTGGGCATTTGCCAGTTTCAAAGTGTAAGTTTTCCAGAGTGGAATGTACTCACAAAAACTGAGAACTCTGGCCCCAACTTCAAAAGTATAGTCAAGATAAAATAATCTTCTTTCTTCTCAATCTCATGTTGTTTTAACTGCAACACAAGTGATTTGAACTTGATGAAGAAGACTTGGATTGTGTCATAGTGCATTGGGCTCAAGCTGATAAGCTCATTCTCATACTGGTGACCATGTGGGTCATCATTTTTTCCAAGTAGAGATTCTAGTTTTTCCAAAACCTCCTTTGGTGATGTCAAACTATCAAGGTGGAATAGAAGCTCTCTTGATATTCTTAGGCACAGCAATCCAAATGCCTCATCCAATTTGTTTAAATACTTGGATTTCTCAACATCAGAGTTTGGTTCCACTTCAGTGCCCATGGTAACTCTGAAAAGCCCCTTGGATCTCAGTTGAATAACCATCTCTGCCTTCTAATAAAAAAAGAATAAAGGGTGTTAGCATGATGTGGGTATCCTCCATTTCTTCCTACGCTGATGGTGGTGAAATTGCTAACTGGTATGGACAGAACAATTTGATTTTATATGGAACTCCATTAAAAATGCAGCTCAAATCAATATGAAATTGATCTACAACTCAAAAATATCCAACAGGATCTGATACCATGTGAGGAATTCGAACCACCAAGTTAGTAATTCGAACCACAAGAGAATCTAGGAGCATTAGTGAAGCTCACAAATCAAATTTGGGTGCAAGAATCAACAAAAACCATCAAATTACAGATAAATTACACACACAATGTGAAAAGAAACAAGATAATTTTAGACTGTATAACCATGAAAATAGTTATTATCAGGTATATAATACATCATAGGATTTTTGTGAGGCTTTGGAAGCCAATTGTGAGCATATAAGTCAAAATTTCCAAAATGGTATCAAACCCCCTAGGTGGGCCAATCTCGTCCCAGATCACCCCAAACAGCCACAGATTGCTGAATTTTCATGGCTGATGTGTTGTGTACCAATTATTACACCTTGGACAATGTGGGTGTGGAAAATTGGGTGGTTTAGAGTCTCTATGCAACATTTAATGCACCAAATCAAGCCAAATTTGGCCAAAATCCCATTCTAGTGCTCCAAATCAACTTGTCTATCCACATTCAATGAATGTGAGTGCACTAGAAATTATTAGGCTGCATATGTGGCTGTTTACTGATCTATAATTCTCATGTGGGTGGGAAATTCCCATTATGACTTGACATATGTCCAACTAAGCACCCCTATCCCACCTCATAGTGTATTAAAGCTTAAAAAGAAATAAAATTGACTAATTAGTGTAAATAAGGTACTAACGATGGATTACTGTTCTAATAGAAATGACATAGAGATGATAAAAAATGTATTCAATAGGTCTTCTTCTTCACTTGAATGCGCTGAATGAATAACTTCTTGGTGATAAATTTGGTGAAGATGTTGTGGATGCCAAGATCATGCATCAATGCATCAATGTGTTGTAGACAAAGAACATGTGGAGAGGCCCCTTGAAGGTCATCATTTGCTGATGGAGGAGCATCATAAGAATTATTTTTGTTGTGACCATACTATGATCTGGAATCATAATCTATAATGGAAAAAATATCTCTACAAACTCTTTCCTAAAGAGCATCAAAGGACTCAACAAAATCAGCTTCATGTGTAGCTACCATATCATGAATTAAACCATGAATATTCTTCCCAATTTGATGAATCACATTCATAACTCTGTAAAAAATATCGAAAGTCTCTAAATTATTAAAATAGAGGTCATATATAGTAGAAAATATCATAGGTATAGTGTATCCATGAGTGAATGGGTCCATAGTGGTAAAAGAGTGGGAAACAAGATCACACTGACAGTTGAGCGAACTTGGATGGTATGGAGATTTGAAATTTGAACCATAGGTGGTGAGATAAAATATAGACATGTGGAAAAAAATTCCCATGAAGTCCAATGACATGGATTTTCAAACAATGAATGATATGCAAGACATAAAAACAACATACACAAGTGACATAGTATTGTAAACAATGCAATTTTGATATTTTCCAACTAGCGAACTTGAGGGTTGGTGGGTATTTTTGGAATCAAATGGTTGGGGAAATGAGTTTATGATTGTCATAAACTATATATAAACTTGTATATCACCTTCATAATAAGAATAGGAAGGATCTGAATTGAGTGGGAAAGAGATTTCAGAAGACAAGTTGAAAACTAGTGAAAAATGATAGTTTTTGGAGGAAACTTTGGTGAGCTGTTTGGAGTTTCTTTGAAGGAGTGGATGGAGGTTTCAGAATCCGATATATCATACTATGAATTAGAAACAAATTTATCTGAAATAGAGATATGAGAAATGTGTTTCTCCCTATAACCCAAAGCATACATGCGCTTACCATCTTCTTGCTCCAAGGAGAGCTTGCGCTTCTCTCTTCTTGCAAAATATGGAACAAAAATATTGTTGTCTTCAAGGAAATCGACCATGATGTCCATATTCCTTTTGTAGAAATATTTTTCATGATGTGAACCTCTATAATAATAACATTTGGGATTCTCTCTCTTTCTCTTCATCCTCTTGGATTTCGAATCCTCAGCGATTGAACTTGATCTTTCCACATTCGAATTCTTGTTCTCCTTCACCCGTTGCTGCTTTGAATCATTGGATTTCTTATTGCCTTTGGATTTTTTTGACACAGTTGCAGCAAGGTCTTGATCCTCGGTTGATTTGATGGTACACATTTGAACTAACTTGTCTTTTTCCTAATTCAAAGACTCCATGAAGTCTTCCAGTGGAGGCATTCTCCAATTTCGGACGGTTAGCTTTCCTAAATGGAACATCGAGACAAACATAGAATACTCAGGCCCTAGATTCAAAAGGATAGGAAAGATCAATTTCACTTCTTTCTTCTCAATGTTGCATTGTTTCAACTGAAGCACCAATGATTTCAACTTTGTGAAGAAATCCTGGATCATCTCAAAGTGAGTTAGGATCAGTGAGATCAACTTATTTCCAAGTTGGTGCCCTCTCATCTCATTAGTATTCCCAAATAGTGACTCAATATTGAGCCAAAATTCATTGGGTGTGACTGCATGGAAAAGAACATCCCTTGAAATATAGAGACAAAGCATCTTGAATTCTTTATCTAGTATTTTTAAGTACTATGATTTTTCCGCGGCAGAGTTCGGCTCAGTATCAATTCCCATGGTGACTCTATACAGGCCTTTCGACCTCAGTTGGATCGCCATTTCGTCCTTCCATTCAAAATAGTTGAATGGTGTAAGAAATACATGAGTCTTATCCATTCCTTCTTGTACACTGAGTGACAAAAAACACTGGATGTACTTGCAATGCAAACACTCAAATTTTTCTAGAAACACCCTAGATACAAACTCAAACGATGTTGGAAGTGTTAGTTTTTCAACATTAAGCTAGCATTATTAGGATCTTTAACTGAGAGAATAACAAGTACTGCAATAAAACACAAGAGGCAATGAACACAGTGTTTTTTCTCGGGGAAACCATAAATGGATAAAACCCCGCAACTTCCTCAGAGATAGAATCAGCACCAAAATAGTAAAAGCCCAAAATAGTAAGTGATCTCTTGACAGCAATAATCTTCTTCTTGTCTAGCCCTAGTGTCTTCTCCTTCCTCAACTATGCGCTACACTTCAGTGTGTATGAGTTGTGTGATAAATAGAGACTCCAGTTCTCTATTTATACTAATCCCAACATGACTAAAACCCTACCAGGGCCGACCTCTACTAGGAGAGTCTAATAACCCTAGTGCCCCGAAACTATAGGAACTTTAACCCTTAGACAATCGGAGGGTTACCCACAATGACTTGACATGACTTGTTTACATTATTGATCCTCCTGATCGAAACATTGGGGCATGACAACATGACTCAATTACATTATAGATACATCCTGAAATAAAAATCAAGTTACAATACATAATATACATAGATGAATACATTTCAAAGTTACAAATACATCAACACTCCCTCTTAACTAGGAAGGTATTCTTTTGACACAATTTTCAGAACTGGTCTTCTTCTCTGTATCAGCTGGATCATCTCGTAATATGCATCTCAAGTCTTCTGAGTCTTCAAGTCATCTTCATCTTCAAATCATCTTTATCTTTAAGTCATCTTCATCTTTGAATCTGGATCATCTCTTAATCTGGATCATCATGGGACATCATCACTGGATCTGGATCATCACTCGATCTGGATCATCATCACTGGATCTGGATCATCACTTGATCTAGATCATCATCACTGGATCTGGATCATTACTCGATCTGGTTCATCACTGGGAATCATCATTGGATCTGTATCATCACTCAATCTAGATCATCATCACTAGATATGGATCATTACTCGATCTAGATAATCACTAGGCATCATCACTGGATCTGGATCATCACTTGATCTAGATCATCACTGCTGGATCATCATCACTGGATATATATCATCACTCGATCTGGATCATCACTAGTGCTATCTCATGATTCTTCTCGTCACAGGACGTTCTACAGAGCCAGCCCTTTTTCATGCTGGTTGTAGGCCTAGACCCCATGTAGGTCCTCTTCAGCACTTATATTTGACCTACTCGTCAGAAAGGCATAGTACTCACATCCATCCAGGCTGGAACACATCCTACTCACAATGATGGAAGAGTGTTGCACTTCCATCCAGGCTGAAACACATCCTGCTCACAATGATGGAAGATTTCCTCACTTTCATCCAAGCCAGAACCACATCCTGCTCACAATGATGGAAGAACTATGTTCTTCCACCCAGGCCGGAACCACATCCTACTCACAATGATGAAAGACTCTCATCCAGGCTGGAGCACATCCTACTCACAATGATGAAATATTTTTGCACTTACATTCATCCAGGTGGGAACACATCCTGCTCACAATGATGAAAAGGCTCTGCACTTACATCCATCCAGGAGGGAACACATCCTGCTCACAATGATGGAAGGGCTCTGCACTTACATCCATCGAAGTGGGAACACATCCTACTCACAATGATGGAAGGGCTCTGCACTCACATCTAATCTTGTAGGAACCAATCCTATAGTCATATCAGAATGGATCCCAGTCCTCCTCGACTGAGCTACCTGGTAACTAACCAGGTGCCTCCATTCTCCCAGAGAATGGCAGTTTCCCTTATATTTGACCTGCTCATCAGAATGGCCAACACTCACATCTGACATGGAAGGAACTTAATCCTTTAGCCATGACAGAATAGTTCATCCCTTACATCTAATCAAGTGGGAACACATCCCTCTATTACATCAGAATGGCTTCTCAGTCCTAGACTGAGTTTTCCTAGTACCTCACTAGGTAGCTCCATTCAAATAATGGTAATTTCCCTTACATATGTCCTACTCGACAGAATGGATAGCACTCATATCTGACATGGAAGGAAGTAATCCTCTCACCATGATAGAATGGATCAGCCCTTATATCTGACCTACTCATCAGAATGGCTATGGATCTCAGCACTCATATCAAACATGTAAGGAACCAATCCTCTCACCATGAAATAATGGCTCATCCCTTACATATGACCATGGAAGGAACCAATCCTCTCACCATGACAGAAAGGCTATGGGACTCATCACTTTCCCTTGGAGGAAATCTCAATCTGGAGAACACCAAGCTTCTCCTTGAAGTACTCGAAATTCACCCTAGCCAATGGCTTTGTCAAGACATCAGCTATTTGTTCCTCCGTCGTAACATACAGGAGCTTCACTGCTCCCCTCTGCACCATAACCCTGATATAGTGGTACTTGATCTCGATATGCTTCGACTTGTCATGGAACACTGGATTCTATGACAACTTTACACAACTCTGGTTGTCACAATGTATACATGTAGCATCCAACTGTAGATCAAATAAATCAGACAACAGCTTCTGTAGCCATACTTTCTCACAACTAGCTGAACAAGCTATGACATACTCTACTTCAACTATACTCAGTGCCACACAGGATTGCTTCCTACTAAACCAAGAGATCACACCTGGTCCCATACCAAAGCAACACCCTAAAGTGCTCTTCCTTTCGATGGCACTGCCTGCCCAATCTGAATAAACATAACCCTCCAGGTTAATCTTCTAATTCGCATCATACTTGATCCCATAATCAACTATACCCCTCAGGTACCTCAGAATATGCTTTGTAGCAATCAAGTGAACATTTCTTGGATCTGTCAAGAACTGGCGCAAGGTGTTCACAGCAAAGCAAATGTCTGGTCTTGTGTTCGTCAGGTACATCAATGACCCAATCATCTAACGATACATCATAGCATCAACCGACTCTGATGAAGCATCGCTCAATAGCTTTAGGTTTGATACCATAGGTGTGGCCATAGCCTTGCAGTCCATCATCCCAAACCTCTTCAGGATCTCTACTACATACTTCCCTTGTCCAAGGAAGATTCCATCTGTACTCTGCCACACCTTCATACCTAGAAAGTAATGCATCATCCCCAAGTCCTTCATTTCGAACTCAACAGCAAGATTTATCTTCGCATCATCAATCAACCCATCTGTACCTATTACAAATAGATCATCTACATATAGTAGAAGCATCAATGGGTTGCCATCTTCAACCTTGTAATAAAGGTTGGAACCTGCTTTACTCTTGGTAAAGCCCAAATTGGATAGAAAGCTGTCAATTCTGCCGTACTAGGTCTTCGGTGCCTATTTCAAACCATATAGGGCTTTCTTCAATCTGCATACATGAGACTCTACATCATGTGTCTCAAAACCGAGTGGTTGTTGTACATACACTTCCTCTTCTACTACACCATTCAAGAAAGCAGTCTTGACATCCATTTAGTGTATCTTTAATTTCATCACTGCAGACAGAGAAAGTACCGATCTGATGGAAGTGTATCTGGCTATAGGTGCAAAGGTTTCTTCATAATCTATTCCTTCTTTCTGAGAGAAACCCCATGCCACAAATCTTGATTTATATTTTCCAATGCTACCGTCTGTAGCATGCTTGATATTGTAGATCCATTTGGAAGTTACAACTGACTTCCCTTCTAGTCTTGGGACAACATCCCAAACATCATTCTTCATGATCGATTGGTATTCTTTGATCATAGCATCCTTCCATTCTTTACATTCTGTCGATTCTTCGTAACTGGAAGGTTCTTTATCAATGAAATCACATAGTAAATCTACATATCCAGAGCAGGATATGGTTCTCTTTCTTTCTCTGTGATTCTCTTCTAGAGCCCCATATCTTTCCACACCTTGGATAAGTTCTCGTACCCAAGTAGGTTTACTCTTATGAGGATTCTTCTCCAGAGGTGGATCTACAAGTCTTTGTGGTTCTTCAAATTCTTGATCTTCTTCTTGAGCTTCTTCGTTCATGGTTGTATCATGAATTATGGGTGCTTCTGCTTTTGCTTCTTCAGGTTCTTCAGCAGGTCTCTTTCTGGATTTGTTGTAAGCTGTGTCTTCATCAAATGTCACATCCATGCTGATGTCAATCTTATTGTACCCTGGAAAATATATTCTGTAAGCCTTCGAGCTTTCAGAGTATCCCACAAATATACCCTTCTTTCCTGAAGGATCTAATTTTGTTCTCTTCTCTTTCGGAATGTGTATGTACACAGGACAGTCAAATATTCTGAGATGGCTGAATTCTAGTTTCTTATCGGAGAAGACTTCTTCAGGAGTCTTGTTCTTGAATACTCTATGTGGAGTATGGTTTTGTACATACACAGTTGTTTTGACAGCTTCCACCCAAAGATGCATAGGAAGATCTTGATCATGAAGCATGGCTCTTGCAGCTTCCATGATAGTTCTATTCTTCCATTCCACAATCCCATTCTGTTGTGGATTATGAGTGGACAACTCCCTCTTAATACCTGATTCTTTGCATAGCTCTTTGAATTCATTCGAAGTGAATTCTCCACCATTATCTGATAAAAAAGTCTTGATATTATTTTCAGTGTGGTTCTCGATCAAGGCTTTGAATTCCTTGAATTTGTTGAATACTTCGTCTTTGTTCTTCATGAAGTAAACCCATGTCTTCCTAGAAAAATCATCAATAAAGGAAACATAGTATGCATACCCTCTTAGTGAGTTTGATGACATAGGACTGCATACATCGGAGTGGATGATTTCCAGGATTCCTTTGGCTTTGCTTTCGCTACTAGGAAATGTCTTCTTTGTATTCTTTTCTTCTGCACATCCTTTGCAGATCCCATCATGTTTTGCTCGGAATTCTGGAAGAACTTCAATAGCTTTGGTTGCAATAGGTAGTGCTCTGTAATGCAAAGGTGAAAGCCTTCTATTCCAAAGCTCATTTGGCTCTACTGTGTCATGGATCAAGGCTTGTTATGGATGGCCCTTCAATTTGTACAAACCTCCTTCTTGTTCTCCAATCACTATTGCATCATAGATAGTCTTACCTCTTGGTCACATGATGACTTGACCATCTATGAATGCAACCCTCATTCCTTTTGCATCCAATGCTGATATGGAGAGAAGGTTCTTCTTGAGTCCTGGCACAAGCAATACTTCTTTCATTGTTAGAGACTTTCCAGAGTCTAGTTTATAGGAACATTCCCCACTACCTTTTATTGGATATTGGTAGTCATCTCCTAGTTTCACCTTGTGAGGTGATTCATGTTCTAACAGTCTTACAAAGAATTCCTTGAATCCAGTCATATGTTTGTAAGCCCCACTATCTATAAGGAAATCATCACTACCATGAGTAATGTTACCTGTGAGAGTGGAAATCAAAACATATTCATCCTCGCTTGAAGAATCTTCACTTTCATATCTGGTTCTTTTCTTGGATGGTTCATCATCCTCTGCAGCATGAGCATGATGTCTTCTTTTGTTCCCATTCTTCTTATGAGAGTGGATCTTATTCTTAGGACAGTCTTTTTCAAAGTGTCCTATTTCATCACATGTATAACATTTTAATCTAGATGGGTCCTTTCTATTGATATCTCTATGATGAGGATTCTTACCTTTGAAGTGATGAGGTTTTCTGCGGCCTTTCTTTGAGTGAAATATGAGAGCTTGATCTTCACTTCCCATCTTCTCTTCTCAAGCTGATATCCATGCTTCTTCTTGAGAAAATTCTTCCCATAGTCTACTGAATTTGACTAACTTCTTTCTAGCATAGATTCCTTGGATGAAAGAATCCCATGACCTAGGAAGGCCATTTAGTGTTGCCATCACAATCTCTGCATTCTCCACTTCTTCAACTACAGCTTCTAATTGTTCCTTGATCTGAGAAACCCTTGTGAAGTAGGACTGGATAGTATTTGCATTCTGAATCTTCACATTCTTTAGTTGATTCCTCAGAGTCATCTTTCGGTTTATGTTCTTCCCTTCAAACAAATTGGTTAGGGCATCAAACATAGCTTTAGGTGTCTTGAGAGAGGACACCTGAGGTATAAGGTGATCCTTGATAGAATTAGCAATGATCCTCTTTGCCATAACCATATTCTTCTTATGTAAGGCCTTTGCCTCCTGTCCCTCTGGAACTAGAACCTCCTCGTGGATGTAGGAATCTAACTCATTCTCTTCCAGGACCAGGGAGATCCTATACTTCCAGGCTCAGAAGTTATCAGCTCCCTCAATCTTTTCATCAAGCCCGGTATGATGAGACATCTTAACTGAGAACCTCAAATGGAAATACAGAATATTTTAGATCTTACCAAGTAAAGATGTTGGATCTGAAACTTGAGCCGAAATCCTGTAGAGCTGGTTCAGGAGCAAATTAGGGTTTTGCTTTTCTGAAGATCTATCCACCCAATTGTCTTGAAATTTGTCCCTAACTTCGATTTTTGGGAGGAGATCAATCTAGGCCTGGGCTCACTGAAAAATTCCTCTTCTATGAAAATCCCTAATTTCCAGTAGTAGTGTCCAGTCCAAAACTGAAAAACCTCAGAATGGATTATGCTTCGATAGAAAGATGCACCCTAAGGAGAGAGTTATTCCACCTTACTTTTGCTAAATATCTGTGGAGGAAGATCCAAAAACTAGGAATCCCTAGTTCCCGTAGCTGCACAGTGTCTTCTTCTCAGGTTAGCTCTGATCCCATGTTAGTTTTTCAACATTAAGCTAGCATTATTAGGATCTTTAACTGAGAGAATAACAAGTACAACAATCAAACACAAGAGACAATGAACACAGTGTTTTTCCTCGGGGAAACCATAAATGGAGAAAACCCTGCAACTTCCTCAGAGATAGAATCAACACCAAAACAGTAAAAGCCAAAAAAAGTAAGTGATCTCCCGACAGCAGTAATCTTCTTCTTGTCAAGCCCCAGTGTCTTCTCCTTCCTCAACTATGTGCTACACTTGAGTGTGTATGAGTTGTGTGATAAATAGAGACTCCAACTGTCTATTTATACTAATCCTGACATGACTAAAACCCTACCAGGGCCAACCTCTACTAGGAGAGTCTAATAACCCTAGTGCCCTGGAACTATGGGGACTTTAACCCTTAGACAATTAGAGGGTTACCCACACTGAATTGACATGACTTGTTTACATTATTGATCCTTCCGATCGGAACATTGGGGCATGACAAAATGACTCAATTTAATTATAGATACATCCCGAAATAAACATCGGGTTACAATACATAAGATACAAAGATGAATACATTCCGAAGTTACAAATACATCAACAGGAACGGAGTTTTGAGGATAGTTAGCTGCACAACATCAAGGATGTTGCGCAAAGTCAAAGATGTTGCGCAAGGTGGAAGATGGCGTGTAAGGAAGATTAACTATATTTTATGTATTTTGGTCACATTTTGGATATTTGGACTGCATTATGTGGAATGTTCTCATTATTTTGTATATTTTGTCCAAGTAGTTAGGATGTTGACTTAAGTGGACCACCAATGTAAAGGCGCAAGACTATAAATAGATTTAGTATTGCAAGTGTTAATTCTTCTTAGCTACTTGTATTTTTTATCTTTTGGATATCTTCAAATCTGTTGTTAATCTAGAGATAAAACCTGTGTAAGAGATGAATTGAAGAACTATTTTGGAGAACCTATGTTTTGTTGCGAATATTAATATGACATGACAGAGATTGGGAAGAAACATTGTGTCTTTTTGCATCTTTTTGTTTTCTACGATCTGAATGTGAATGTGATGTGTATATGTGAATGATGCGATGCTTCTCTGTTATGAATGATGATATCTTGGTAGATATGTCTATGCATCGATGTCTCTATTGTGATCTAAGTACTTTAATGATTATGTTAATTTATAATATGAACATTTATATCTGTTAAGTAATTTTGCACTACGTTGATAGTATATGCGCAGTCCTCCTTCATACTGCAGAAAATAGGTTTCGACAGTCCTCCCTCAAACATCTCGGGTGATATTTCATCTTCTCTGCAGGTGTTTTTGGATGGGGTAAAACCTGTTTGGGCCGGTGCTTAGGGAGATCACTACGTTTTGGGTGTCGAAAAAGAGTGAACTCCAATCGATGGTTTTGTTTGAACAAATGGTTCCATTATTGGGACCTTAGGGTGAAGGGAAGGAGTACATGTTGTGGCATCCGACAAGACCAAAAATTCAAGACTAGTTTGACCAAAAGGCACAAGAATTTGCTGAGAAAGAAAATTAGAACCCTGAGTAATGATGCAGAAGTTGCTGGAGAGGCACTTGTATTATGATCTACATGAGTACTTTTTCTCTGAGTTTTCAATCATCTTGTATGAGTGGCTAGCGCGATTGACCTATCGAAAGACAAATTTCCAAGGAGGTGAACCAATTGGTTGGAATCTAGAACTGATCCAGTAGTTGTAGGAGGTATACAACAAAGTATCAAGGGTTGTTTAAGTTTGGCTTGACAACATTTTGGAGGGCTACATCACTAAGCTCACGGTCAACACAGTTAAATCTTATAGTGACGCAGAAAGGGATTTCTTCAACGGACCAAGAGGTATGTTTCTATTATCTTTGCAATTGTCTATTATGATGCTCATCTATGAAAAAGGAACATTAGAGGAAATTTCAACTCAAATGGGCCTCCAAAGGAAAATTAATAAAATAATAGTTAAAATAATAAAACAATATTTATTAATTTTGGAGGAAGAAAAGAAAAAAATACTTTTTTTGTTCGTATTTTCGACATATCTTCCTACGCTTTTACTCATATTTCGATCGAGAGAGCTCATTGGATGTGGAATTTAATTATGCATCCAATAAGTGCCCACTTGGTATACTTTTGACAACCCTCACTACCCCAAAAAAAAGAAATGCCTGAAAAAATGTGATGATGACATCATCATCACATTTTTTCAGGTATTTCTTGTTTTTGGGGTAGAGGGGGTCGTCAAAAGTATGCCGAGTGGGTACTCATTGGATACGAAATTAAATTCTACATCCAATGAGCTCTCCTGATCAAAATTTGAGTAAAACACCGGGAGATATGTCGAAAATATGAACAAAAAATAGTTTTTTTTATGATACCTATCCCCAAATTTATATTAAAAATTTGTTTAAGAGGTGCTCCCTTTTTTAATTTTAAATAATTTTGATTGGATAATACATGATGACATGGAATTTGTATTATTTTTGGAAGGCCCATTTTAAATTGAAATTTCCTCTAATGTATCGAAGATGAACTCCATCAGGTAGAACCCTAATGTGTGGAGGCTGAGGGTATCATGGATAAGAGGGTTGGATGTAATGATACAGGGTAGATGGATGGAAGTTACGATGGGACTGTGAGGGAGGTCGAGGAATAAAGTGGTCTTACGAGAGGAGGCATAGGGTTTTGGAAAGAGAAGAGGAAAAGGACAAGAGAGAGTCCTACTACGACCAAAATGCGAGACCATGAGAGAAGACCACACGAGACAAAGTGACCCTACAAAAATGAAGGAGACAATCAGGCTATGCCCAATCCTGAGGAAATACTGACCCATACCAAAAATGTACCCACACCTCCATGCACTGCACCACACTCAAGAAGAAACATGAGTTCGAAACTGAATTGTCTAATGTGTCGACAACACTCTAATAGTAGCGGATCAACGACTGTAGGAAGAATGCCCAAGATGGAAGGAGACAATGTGAAGTTACCTATATTTCATGGGAATGGGAGTGAGGATCCTGAATAATACTGGTTTCTGTGTGAATCAATGTGGACTATCGAACAATATTAGGATGACGATGTTAAGAAAGGCCAGTTGGCAACAACCCTTCAAGGTTGCACACTAGACTGGTTTATGAAGTTTCTTCAAGTTCCTTTGGGGAGTCCAGGGAAGAATTTGGCTGGAATTTGAAAAGTATTGATTGAAGAATTCAAAAAAATGAAATATGAGGCGCAATATATCATAGAGTTGAAGGAGATTAAGCAATATAAAAATGAGATTGTTTGGGATTTTGATCAACGTTTCAAGATGATGATGGCAAGAGTCAAATTTGATATGAGTGATTTTTAGCATAAGGAATGGTCAATCATGGTGTTAGTAACGCATATCAAAAAGTATTTGATGCAGCAAAATATTGTAACACAGAGCGAGGCCCTAAAGATTGCGATGAAGTTGGAAGATTCATCTGTTGGAAAGAATGCAGTCAGTATGAACCAGATTTAAACACAACTAGTGAATTTGAAACTCCAATTGCAAGATATCAAGAAGGAAAAAGAGCATCACGAGGAATTTTGGTGTACTCGATGTCGTGTAGAGGGGCATCATAAGGATTGATGCTCGGATTTTTGAAACTACCTGCTGTTGGGAGTGCTAAACCCATTAAGTTATGGTGGAATTCCATGGTGTTGTATCTACCATGTTTATGGGCATCCACATGAATATTGTGGATATATGCATAAGATGGTCATGAAGACGACGAATTTGTACTGTACATTTTGTCGGTCTCTTGGGCATGAAGATAAGGATTGTCGTGCATATGATTTACTCTAGGACAAAATAATGGAAATGTACTATGTGAAGGGAGAAGACCAGTGAATGATGCAGCAATTGTAGCAGTAGCGATAGGTGGTACAACCACCACTGCATAAGAATTTTGTTCTGCAACCACAGACGTAGTTTGTATTGCAACCGCAGATGTAGTTTGTACCACAACCGTAGTTTGTGCCACAACCATAGTACAACCAGATGCAGATGGCCCTAAAGAAGCCACAGTATGGTCAACCATAGTATGTACAAGTACATTCAAATCCTCCACAACAACAACAATTCAATAAACCAGAGTACCAGCAACAAGGAGGATTCCACAGAGGATTTTTAGGAGGAAAAGGTGGAGGTTTTGGTCAAGGAGGAGGACAAGGTCATGAACCTATACAATGTTATAATTGCATAGTACTAGGAAATTATCAGTGATATTTCTTGAACTTGGAGGCACAGTGTACTTATAATTTTATCACTATTGAGAACTGTCTGCAGTTGTTCACGAAGTGGTAGGTGGGAAACATTCCGCATTTGCAAAAACAGAACCAGATTCAAAATCAGAACCGAAATGCAAATCAGAATGTGAACCAAGCAGTGAATCCACCATCGAACTAGAATCAAGGGTCGATAGTTACGATGATCTAAGAAGAACCCATGATGCAGGATATTGATGTCGATGTCATTACACGTAGAGGTCCGATGATAGGAGAAGATAATCCATTCCCACAAATGGTTTGGTTGGAAAGAAGAAAGTGTAGTTTGATGTCGACCCTGAGACAGACACATTCTTTCAAACATGTGATGCGATAAGAAGAGATCCAAGTAAGTTTTATGCTTATGAAATTCCAAGTGATTTTGATTCAACTTCAGTAGCAGGGCCATCACAACAGCATGGTACCTTGCAAAAATTATTTGAAATTGGTTTGTCGCTACAAAAAATCCTGATGCTCTCGTTGATATTTTGAATCTATTACATCGATCAGAGAAGGGATGGAAGGAGTAAGCGCTTAAATCCTTACATAAAAATGATGAGAAAAGAGATGCGAATGAATATTCAGATTATGGATTACGAGGTGGATTCAATCACCTTGGATCAAGGCTCAGATGTCAAAATTTTAACAAAGTAGACATGGGAAAATATGGGGAGCCCATAGTTGGTTTGGTCCCCTGTGCAGCTGCGATGGGATAACCAGGCCAAATTAACACCGATCAGACGAGTTCTACATCTTGCAGTGGAGGTTGAAGGGATGAAGACTTATGTCGATTTTGATGTTATTGAAGCTTTTGATGACGGAGGCTCATATACTGCACTACTATGGATTGGATGGGACATTAACAACTTAGCGGTAATTAATTTTAAGAAATGCATGATGAACTTTGAAAACCACGATATCTGAGTCATAGCTCTGATGGATCCAACTGAAGAATGAAGATATGTTGAACCGGTTAAGGTAGAAGCTCTAAGAGGATGGGATCACACATAAAATTTCATAAGATTACATTCATGTTATAGCTGATTTTACCACACATGGTGAATCACACTTTGATGGCCTTCCCTGTCCCTCTGCAAAATCCTTAAACCCCATGGAACATTTTTGTTCCTTTGATGTTTCCAAGATCATACCTAAAAACATGCAAAAATTGCCATATGCGACTTTTAAACACTTTCTCACATATATATGTGGGTTTGACCCCTAAAACGGCATACACCAGGATGTGTGCAAAAGGCCAAATTCTTTTGGAGTTTTCCTTGATGTGGATCCGACTCACTTGTCTCCTAGCCTTCCATATGCCTTGAGATGACTCGGATTCGACCTTTCATTACCCCATTGAAGAGCTATATAAGGAATTCCTCATTGAGGGCATGAGGAATTGAGAGTAAGAAAACCATAGTCCATTGTTGCCAGAGCTTATACTTGAGTCAGAATCCCTTTGTCCCTTGGAGCACTTTTGTGTTCTTCCCAAGCTTGCCCTTTGCTTGTGAGATTGCTATCGAGAGATGGGGGATTGAAGTGGTGGAGGCCCAAGTGGGGGACTCAGTTTCTCTGATTCACAAACGTGCCGACAGAGGTTTTTTCTATTGTAATATCTATTTTATATTAATAGAAATATATTTTCCTGTCCAATAATGTGTTTTTGAATGAATATTTGATCCATGGATGATTTCAAATGCTTATATGTTATTGATTATATATGTTAGAGTAGGTCTAACACAATTATATATAGCATGCTTGTCTTTTTTTTGAATGTTAAGGAAACAATTTATCAATTCAAGCTGGAGTTGGAAAGCTCAACGGGGATCTACATCAACCGTCCAGAATAAGGCATGAATCGAGATCCTTTAGTGTTAGATATTTGGTTTCTATTGCATATAGGAAAGGAATTATTTCTAGAGTCAAGTTGTCTATTGTGGTACCCCAAGCCATAGGAATTTCTCTCTGTAACAGAATTGGTGACTCCACTGGGGAGTTCCTAGTAGTTGTCCTTTGGGGGTTTTTATCGGCATTCAATGTTCTTGAATTTCTCTTATTTCTCTATTTCTGAGTCGATTCTGGGGGCATGTTTTCCTATTAGTGTTTGATTTGTGTGAATTTTGTCTTAGTTTATCTATTTGCCTTTCTTTTTATACATTTTTCTTCCTGTACGCGAATTTTTAACTCACAGTCGCGTATACATGCAGTTTGACTACTATATCTGCATACATACGCGGGTTCACTGCGAACTGTTGCATATTCCCTTAGTTTTTCCTTTTAGAGGAAGATTGATTGTTGCTAGGTGAATTTTGATGATTGCTAAGTCTCCTTTGATACTGCTAGAGTTTGTATACACCTCTATTTCTGACCAGAGACACCCTTTTTTTTTAAGGGTAAATTTCTTTTTTAAGAATGTTCTTGTCATTGCATTTTCGATTTTTTGTTTTGGGATTAGTGCATTAGATTTCTTTTACCTTAGTACTTTGCGTGAGTGTTGTTTGATTGTGCTTGCAGAGTCTGGGGGTGGTAGAATCATTCTTTTGCTTTAGTATCTCATTTTTATTCAAAAAATCCAAAAATATTTACTTCTTTGCATCATTATGCATTGCACTTTGCACTTTGCATGGTACTTTCACTAGGTTTGCTTAGAGAAGTATTAGTTAGGATTTCATATAGGAATGACTGCATTTGTCATTTGAAGAAAATTTTGCATTTCACGTAGTAGCATGCCATGTTTTTCATTCGACACAATGCAATTGCATTGATGGTTAGGTGTGCATTTTACTTCGAGTTGTGTCATAACACCATTGGTTGCATGGTCATATACCTTTTTGGAGTAATAAATACAAATAAAATCAACGCTTAATTAAAATGGATTACACTATTTTCTTTGTTAGGGTACACCAACAAGATTAGGTTTTAGGGTCTTGGAATAATTCATTGTGAGTAAATTCTCCAAGACCACTAAACTGTTGGGTATATGTTATATCCTTTGCATGGGCGTATGGAGGGGGGGTGCACATGTCAGCGCTGAAGCTCGGCGATCCCAAAGTCACCTTCAATGGGAACAGGCCATAGGCCGTTTCCAATGCAAGCGCAATGAGCAAATTTTTTTGGCTATTTATAGATTTTATTGCTATTTATAGCTGTTTGTGGCTATTTTTATAATTTCTCTAAAAATATGTAACTTAATCCCGGTTAAGGGATTGGATTCTTTTTCTAATCCAAGTTAACGGATTAGGGTATTTGGATGTTGCGGAATATCTATATTTTGTATTGTGAGGATTTCATAATGTAATGAAGAGAAAATAGGAGGTGTGGCTCCAACGTTTTCTGTTTTTCCCGGTTAAGGGTTTCTAGGGTAAATCTCTGTGTTTATGTGTGACTGATGTGTTGTGATCTCTATTTTGCTTAAAAGAATCTATATGCTTTTCTTCTCTGCACAGGTTTAAAACTTACATAAACAACAACATGTATGTGTCTGTCCAGTTGAGAGTGTGAAATCCCTTGGTATAATTAGTGTTTCTCAGGATCCTCCTCTTACAAGGGAGTTAAGCACGAGGCAGTGTGAGCGGTTATTAATTGGGATGAACCCTAGTCACAACTGAGTAGAACCAAAGATATTTCCAAGATTGTATTCGTATCTGGGGGCTCTTTCAAGAGTTTCGGGCTTTGCTACCCTACCCATATGGTCAATCCCGCCTATGACTATTCGCTTGAGCATTGATTATATTGAGGTGACCTTAGTTGCCTTACCTAGGTTATCGAGGGGCTACTTTGTAGGGGTTATTTTGCAGGTGTCCCAGCCAGGTTGGGGTTGGAGAGCACAGTCGCTATATGTGTTGAAGCTGAGGGCCACAATAATTGGTTACGAACCTCCTCTTGTTGTGTATGGGAGTCTCAAGCCTCTCCTAGGAGAGACATACCTGCTTCATTCAAGAGCTCACATATCCTACCCTTGCTTGCTTGTGATTAGATTTAGATTATATTGGTGTATGCTCTGTACACGTTAGCTTGCTTAGGTTTTGCGTAATTGGAGAGTCTTTTTCATTTTTTGAGTCATTGTGGATTCGGGTGCGGCACCCCGCCGTTCTCATCACTTAGAAATAATTTTGCCTTCTACAGCTCCTCCTCCTTTGGGAGAGAGAAATAGACATTCCAGGCATACTACTTCTCCTGAAGATGAAATTCCTGAGTTGTCTTCTCCACCTCAGGAGTTTGGAGAAGATGATCCTACCCCTGTGTATGATCCTTCACCTGATATACTTACACACTCTAGGTTTTCTCCTTCACATGATATACCTACACACTTTGGGTATGATCCCTCATCCATAGGTCATCGGTATTGGATGCTAGGCAATGAGACTCATCATAAACCTGTGAGCACTAGTTATGTTGGCCATGGCATGTCTAGCATCCCTGCACATGACCAGTGTTCCATGCTGAGTCAGAATTTGATCCTAGTGCTATGCCTAAGGGCATTCCTATTCATTTCCATGCGGAGAGATTTGGGAGCACGAGTCACATTGCACCCTCCATCCCAACAGTGGAGGCTACATCACATGTTCATCCTAGACCTAGTGCTAGTATTCCTTTTCGGATACTAGAGCCAAGACAAGTGACTATAGGGAATACCACTTACGTGATTTCCCATGTCCCTTCGTCCTCTATTCCTAGTTCTTTGAATGTTGTTCCTCCCCCACATTCACGTGGTCCTTCGGGATGGAATGTTGCTATGAGTCATGTGCATACTGCTACTACTCATGTAGTTGTGTCTCAGAGTCAAGTACCTCTGGTTGTATTGGGAGGTCATATTCCTACTTCTAGAGGTCTTATTCTTACTTCTAGAATGTCTATTCCTACCTATGGAGTTTCTCATGGGACATCTCATGGGACTTCTTATGGACCGCATTAAGCACAAAGTTATTCACTTTATGGGTACGGGTATCAAAAACCCACTTACTCCTCGAATTATGGCTTTGTAGCCTCAAATAGTCAAGGTACACCACATTATGGTGTTTCCATGTCACCCTACACGGGTCAAACAGGAGGAGGATACTATGGCCATGGCCATGGTGGTTATGGTAATCAGTCCTATGTGAACCAAAATTATCAAGGAGTGCCTCAAAGACCTACTCAACCTAGGATCCCTTTCCTCGCAACGTTAAATCTGCCTAACTTGTCGAGACTAACGAACGATCTAGTATCTTGTGACCCGGCTTGGCTGGCTGTCCCTATGAAGTTTCCCTCGAACATTCCCGAGTTTGAGGGAAAACCAAGAGAAGATATGAGTGAACATGTAACTACATTTCACCTATGGTACTCTTCTAACTCCTTACATGAATATTTGATCCATTTAAGGCTATTTCAATGCACCTTTACAGGGCCTGCAACGAAATGGTGCATAGAGTTACCTAGGGGGGCATTCACTTTGTTTGATGACCTAGCTATGACTTTTCTCAACCACTTCCAGCTACCAGTGCATTACGACGTTGGTACGGAACTCTTGTTGACATTTCAGCAAGACAAAGCCACACATATCCCGGACCATATCCAAGAGTGGCATAGATGGAAGAGATTGATTAAAGCCTTCATACCGCCGAAGTTTCTCCTCGAGTGGTTCCTTAAGTCGTTACTACCTTATATAGCGAAGGATGTTTCGACATCCAGAGTTAAGAATGAGGAACAATACACTTTTAGGGCACATGAATTGGACTTGATTTATGCTCAATTCGGTTTGTTATATGAGATCAGTCCTAATGCTCTGCTTTCTAGTTTCGACCCTAAGGTCAAACCTGGACCACATGCCGATGGAATTGTTGGTTGTACGAGTGCCAAACCTACAGATTCGATTGTGAAACAGGTCATTCAATTATCTATCAATAAATCTGCCTCGAGACAAGCCACGGCTTCATCTCAACCCACCCAAATGGTAAGTGTGCTTTTGGTACAATCGTCGAACCAGAAGGGTAGCCAGCAACCTGGAAGGAATAAGAAGAAGGGTAAAAACAATCGTAAGGGTGGGAATAAGAATGAAAATTCCAATTCTAATGACAAGAACACCCAAATGCTGGGGGGGACAAGTAGCCTAAACACAAGGTTAAGTTTCCTTGCAAGTTGTGTAAGGAGGACCACCTCACTCACTTGTGCCCTCGAATAGAATAAGCCTAGAGGTTCATAGCGCAGGGCCCAACTGTGTTGACTAATCCTTTACCTCATAATCAAAATATGAACTCGAGGACCCATGATCAATCTGGTGGGGATCAAGATCCACCGAAATCTTGTAGTGGTCATGGTTGCATCAACATGGTGCATGCTACTAAGGTTGTGACTCATGTGAAGGACTATGGTTCGTCACAACCAAACCTTGGAAAGGAACCTGCTCCACCTGAGAGTCCTTTGCGTATTGAAAAACTTGTCGATAAACCTGAAGTTGCTCCTCACATTCCTAAGGGAGTCCTTAAGCGTTTAGAGCACAATCCTAATTCCCAAGCCGCCCAGAACTATTCTGTTGTTGAGGATTTGGGCCACACTCCTTGTGTGATGTCTACTCGAAGTACTTTAGAGTTGTCCTTCACAAAGGAAAGCTTTGATTTCTACTCTTGGTGTTAATGATGATAATTCTTCCTCCATCATCAAATTTGAAACCGCGGGACTACAGCCTCGCTTTACGTACTATGTGTCTCTCTTGATTCATGTAGAATGTCTTAACAATACCGTCAAACACACTGTGATTGACGAAGGTGCTGCTGCTTCCATGATTTCTTTGGCATGTTGGAAGCATTTGGGTTCCCCCGAGTTGTCTAAATCTGCTACCATGTTGAATGTGTTTGATGGTAGATAATTTCGGCTGCACGACATTCTTCCTTCTCTTAAAGTCAATTTGGGAGGGAAGGCTGTCGCGATCGAGGTTGAGGTGGTTGACGCACCCCTTGACTACAATCTGTTACTAGGTAGGAATTGGATGTACAGTATGCAAGCCATATATTCTTCTCTATTTCGAGTTGTATGCTTTCCATTTAATGGGAAGATAGTTACAATTGATCAAATGTCATTCAAGAATCCATGTGTTACCGCATCTTCGGGAGCTTCTGTCCCGATTTTTGCGCACTCTTAGCCGACAACTAGGAGTGTGGGTGTGGGCATGTAGCCATCCCTTATGGGATAATTTAGTTGTCATGCACCTATTTTTATGATCGGGTCTACTTTTGGTGAGGATTCATCATCATTGCATTCGATGTATTTTTGCACCACTCATATGGAAGATCCTTGGATTCTTCCTACACCGAGTACTTCGAGTGAGCCCATCGGAACAGATGTGTCGTTGCCTACAACTATGATAGCATATCAAGATAATCTTGAATGTGTTGCAGATCCTAGTCCTTCCTCTTCGTGGACAGAGGAGGAGGACCCATATGTGCTTCCTGCATGGGCAGTTCAGTCTTCTCATGCACATGACTGCCTTGATAGTGTTTTTCCATCAGATGAAGCTATTATTGAGGCTATGTCTAGATTTGAGCCACCTCGGGAAGAGTTGCATCATATATATTACTTCCTTCCCGAGCTTGACCATTTAGAGTGTGAAGAATTTAGGGAGATTCTTAGTGAGAGAATTGGTAGTCTCATGGTTCCATTAAGCTCTCCTGGTCCGATGGCCGATGGAAACATGGCGAATATATCTCCTACCATTCCTATCAATATCTCTCGTGATCTTGGAAAGATTGAGAATGTCTATATTGGGTCAGAATTTTCACATGCTGAGATTCAACAGTATACTGAGTTGTTCAAAGAATTTTGTGATGTATTTGCTTGGTCATACGAGGAAATTCCAGGTATCGACCCTCGCCTTGTTGAGCATGAGATTAAAACTTATCCCAATGCTAAGCCTGTTCGACAACACTTGCATGTGGTGAATCCTAGGAAATCACCCGCGATTAAGGCTGAGATAGAAAAGCTGTTGAATGCTAGTTTTATCTATCTTGTTCCCTTGGCGGAGTGGGTTTCAAACCCCATTCTGGTTGATAAGAAGTAGGGAACGATCCATATATGCACTAATTTCCATGACTTGAATCGTGCCTATCCTAAGGATAATTTTCCCACACCATTTATTGATCAAATTTTGGATGAGTGTGTGGGAAGCGAGGTATTTTCCTTTATGGACGGATTTTCTGGATACAATCAGATACAGATCAAAATTGAGGACCAACATAAGACTGCCTTTATTTTTCCTTGGGGTACCTTTGCATATCGGAAGATGCCTTTTTGCCTTAAAAATGCCGGAGCCACTTTTCATCAGGCTATGACCTTGATCTTCCATGATCTCAAATCAATTATTGAAGTCTTTTTGGATGAACTTGCTATTCATTATCATCAGAGGATGCGTCATTCCTACCATTTGAGATTAGTGTTCGAAAGGTGACACCATTATTTGGTCAGATTAAATACTCACAAGTACATATTTTGCGTGAAGTTTGGTCACTTATTAGGGTTCATTGTCTCCAAAGAGGGTATAAGAGTCGACCCTTTAAAGGTTGAGACAACACTTCAATTATCTCCCCCGAGAAACTTTAGACATCTTCAATGTTTGCAAGGCATGGAAAACTTCTTATGAAGATTCGTTGTGAACTTTGCCAATTTGACTAGAGGATTTATGCGTCTTTTCAAGATGGACACTAACTTTTGCTGGGATGAGCAAGCCCAGGAGTCCTTTAATGCGCTTAAGCAAGCCTTAGCATTGGCCCTAGTGATTATTCCACATGACTATAGCCGTGATTTTCTTCCTTATGTGGCCGCATCTATGGAGATGATTGGTATGGTTTTGGTTCAAGAGGATGAGGAGCTCCAAGAGCATGTCATATATTATCTAAGCTGAAACCTTATAGATGTGGAAATATGTTATTCCCATGTGGAGAAGCTTGCCTTAGCTACCCTTCATGCGGTTCAAAGATTGAGACACTATATTCTCCTTCACCAAACCTTGGTGGTAGCCCATGTCAATCCATTTCAGTTCGTCCTCACTAGAAGGATGATATGGGGAAAGTATAATAAGTGGATTTTCATCTTGCAAGAATTCAATCTCGAGTTTGTTTCAGCAAAATCGAAGAAATAGTTGATTTTTGTGGAACTTATATCTGATTTCCCGAGCGAAGAGGAGGAGGAGGCTTGTGAAGATACGTTTTTCGATGAGCACATTTTCCTGATCTCAAATTTGGATCCATCGTATGGGGATATTATCATATATTTACAAACATTGAAGGTCCCTACTCACCTTTCACGGGATGAACGACAACAATTACATCACGTATCCAAGAATTACCTCATAGTGGATAACACATTGTACTGCCATGGGGTAGATTCCATTTTATGTCGTTGTTTAAATCATGAGGAGGCTGAGCTTGTGCTGAATGATTTCCATGGAGGGGTGTGTGGTGGTCATTTATCTGGGCTTTCTACAGCCCAAAAAATCTTGAGAGAGGGCTATTTTTGGCCGTTGATCTTTAAATATTGTGTTAATGTGGTCAAAAAATGCCACCCTTGTCAGGTGTTTGCATGCAATATGCGCTCACATCCTACCCCGTTACATCCAATTATCACCGCCAATCCCTTCACTAAGTGGGGGCTTGATTTCATGGATTGCAACCCAGCTTCAGCTGGGGAGCATCATCATATTATCGTGGCTGTTGATTACTTCACGAAATGGGCTGAGGCTATGCCTACAGTTAAATCCAATGGTGAGACAGCTGAACACTTCGTATTAACCAGATTATTACTCGGTTCGGTATTTTGAAAGAGCTTTTCACTGACCATGGTAGGCACTTTTAGAATCGGATGATGGAAGAGTTGGCCTTGAAGTTTGGGTATAAGCAGGAGCATTCTTCTTCGTATTACCCTCAAGAAAATGGACAGGTTGAAGTAGTGAACAAATCACTCAAGCCTATTCTCCAATGAACCGTCGCACAAAGAAAGGCCAATTGGCATATCAAGTTATATCCTGCTTTGTGGGCTTATAGGACCACGGTTAAGACTGCCAATAGTTTTTCTCCATATCAGCTTGTACATGGAGTGGAGTTTGTATTTTCGGTTGAGTGTGAAATCCTTTCTTTGAAGCTAGCCATAGAGCTCTTACCAGACACTTCCCCATTGGAGGAATGTTTGGTCCATTTGGAGTAGCTTGATGAGCAACATCGAGATGCTTTAGTGGCTCTAGAAGTGAATAAGCGTCGCGTTAAGGTCCAATATGATAAATATGTCCATCCAAGGAAGTTTAGTGAAGGAGATTTGGTCCTTTTGTGGGACCAAGATAAAGAACCCTTGGGGGCAGGAAAATTCAACCCCATGTGGCATGGTCCTTACGTGGTTAAACATGTGTTAGAGAAGGGCGCTTATGAGCTAGTAGATTATGAGGGGACGGCCTTGGCAGAGCCTAGAAATGGGCTCTATCTTAAAAATTACTATGCATGATTTTCAGACAAGGCTGACTATTTTATATTATTCTACAAAATTTTGCATAGTTAGGTTTTTCTTATGGTGATCGGGTTTGTTGAGTAGCTTCCGTTTCTTATGGAAGATGTCAATGGAGTCTTCCATCTATATAGGATTCACGAATGGTGCAAGTTTTCACACTCAACACTCAGCCTCTGTTGCTTGGGTGATTTATACTCCTATGGGTCAGGTATTGTCTTCAGAAGGCGTATGTTTATGGCCCTCTTCAAACAATGTTGTTGAATATAGTGCCATTATCGAGCTTCTACGGGATGCCATTTCACATGGTGTTATATCTCTTGAGGTACGTCTTGATTTGGAGTTAGTAGTGTCACAACTTAATGGCTTGTATCATGTTAGGAATCCAACATTATTATGAATATTTTTACGTGTGAGATTGTTAGAACGACAATTTGACAACACAACTTACATGCATGTTCCAAGAATTTATAATCAAGTTGCTGACTCATATGATAACTACGTGTTAGATTGGCATTTGTTTCATAGACAATAAGCTCATCACAAACATACATTTTTACACATGTAAATAAATAAACCAATCATCATAAAAGTTTTTCATTAAACATCCAAAATGTGATAATACATAGTGTCATAATACAAAAATGGGGCTTTCGAGCCACCAAAAGATAAATACATAGTAGGACAAAATGTATCACTCTTAGGTATCTAAGCCCGGGGAGGAGGAGGGGGGTTCTGATCATGGAATGTCACCACGTCTCTAGCTAGCCGTCAAAACAACCATTAGAGGAAATTTGAGGTCTAAAATGGGCATCCTAAGAAAAATAATAAAATAATAGTTAAAAAAATAAAATAATAGTTATTAATTTTGGAGGAAGAATGAAAAAAACTACTTTTTTTGTTTTTATTTTCGACATATCTCCCTATAGTTCTACTCAAATTCCAAGTGAGAGAGCTCATTGGATGTGGAATTCAATTCGACATCCAACGAGTACCCACACTGCATACTTTTGATAGACCTCACTACCCCAAAAACAAGAAATACCTGAAAAAACGTGATGATGATGTCACATTTTTTCAGGTTTTTCTTGTTTTTGGGGTAGCAGGGTCTGTCAAAAGTATGCATTGTGGGTATTTGTTGGATTCCAAATTGATTTCTGCATCCAACAATCTCTCCCGCTCAGAATTTGACTAAAAACACATGGATATATGTCGAAAATACGAACAAAAAAAGTATTTTTTTTTATGACAAATATGTCAATTCAACCATTATGGTTGAATCATTTTATTGAAATTATATTGGTTCTTGAATTCCAACTCACAAAATTTATTGTTGGCATGTTTTCTTATAAGGCCCATTTTAGACCCCAAATTTCCTCTAATGTGCACCCATGCTCATGGCACACCCACCACCTAACACTACATGGCCTCAGGCAGGTCCTCAACCTGCGCCATGGGTACCCTATGTGTCAACCGCATGAAGTTGGTATGAATTATTTGGAGTATCCACTCTACATCCACACCCGTAATGTCATCTGCTCTTTCCCTCCATCTATGACGAGGGAATCCTTTAGGTCGCCATGGTCCTACATTTGCATACATATGACAGGATGTCACTATGTGTTGTCACGCAAAAACATGTCTTTTTGATTCCATATATCAAAACACACAAAAAAAAATTAATAACTCAAAAATCTTAAAAATAGGGTTGGGATTCGTTACCAATGTCACCATATGTCGATCCTGGTGGCAGTGGCATGTCAGGATCTCCCCGAAAATCTATCCCCACATAGGGGTAGTCATCAATGGCAACTATCTGTCGCCACCACCATGGAAAGAAATCGGCTAGATAGGGGTTGGACATCCTACCTCCACCCAGTCTACGCATCACATCTACCCAACGTCATTGGGCCGGATCTTGAACCCCGTGAAGAGGAACATCAACTATAGGGCTCAATCCTGGAACACGCTCAACGAAAAATGTGCTCAGTATGCTACTGAAACTGAAGTTTCGTACTCTGCCCATCTTGCACTCACTAAGCTGGTGCTTCATGTTACCCAATAGTGCAGAGCTCCAATCGTAAAATGTGGGTCTCATACACTCCACTGCATAGAACATCAGAGGTCGTGAGGCCTGGTGGAGTGAGGCTAGCCTTGCTATCTTGAGTGTCAGTAGTATGGCCTTTAGGCCTAGCACCTGTATGGAGTTAGTTGGGATCTGACTTCCGACCTTCTCTATGTCTAGATAAAAATACATTGCTATTTACTCATCTATGGTAAGGCCACCTTCGGGCCCGCGAGAACGTAGGTTCACCACCTCCCCCCATTGAGACAATCCAGTAATAAAGTATATGTCCTCCACTTCTATGGTGAGGGACATCCCATCGATCTGGAAAGACTTTGAGTTAGGATCCTAGTAGTCTACTAACATCTGTAGCAGTCTTGGTTTGGCCCTTAAGCCACCAAGACACCAAAACTTGTAGAGCCCGCATGCACGAAGAGCCTGTTGTGCCATTAGATCACCCCGTACTGCTTCTTCTACATCCCCGTGCTCACGTTCCCTCCATTCTAGAACCATCCTACACATTTAATTCAAGTTTGGGTCATTAGAAGTCTTAGAAAACTTGAACACGGCTGCATATGCGACTTTTTCCTAAACAGCTACATATGTACGCGAATTTAAGGCCTTTTTTCTGCGTGTATCCACTGTCAACACAGTTAAATCTTATAGTGACGCAGAAAGGGATTTCTTCAACAGACAGAGAGGTATGTTTCTGTTATCTTTGCAATTGTCTATTATGATGCTCATCTATGAAAAAGGCACATTAGATGAA
>LPNX010009867.1:185361-240301 GCA_001517045.1 Pseudotsuga menziesii | reverse complement strand
AATAAAATAATAGTTAAAATAATAAAATAATATTTATTAATTTTGGAGGAAGAAAAGAAAAAACTACTTTTTTTGTTCGTATTTTCGACATATCTTCCTGTGCTTTTACTCAAATTTCGATCAAGAGAGCTTGTTGGATGCGGAATTTAATTCTGCATCCAATGAGTTCCCACTCGGTATAATTTTGATGGCCCTTGCTATCCCAAAAACAATAAATACCTGAAAAGATGTGATGATGACATCATCATCACATTTTTCAGGTATTTCTTGTTTTTGGGGTAGAGGGGGCCATCAAAAGTATGTCAAGTGGGTACTCATTGGATGCGAAATTAAATTCTGCATCCAACAAGCTCTCTTGATCGAAATTTGAGTAAAACACAGGGAGATATGTCGAAAATACGAACAAAAAAATAGTTTTTTTTTATGATACCTATCCCCAAATTTATATTAAAAAGTTGGTTAAGAGGTGCTCCCTTTTTTAATTTTAAATAATTTTGATTGGATAATACATGATGACATGGACTTTGTATTATTTTTGGAAGGCCATTTTAAATTGAAATATCCTCTAATGTATTGGAGATGAACTCCATCAGGTAGAACCCTAATGTACGGAGGCTGAGGGTATCGTGGATAAGAGGGTTGGATGTAATGATACAGGGTAGATGGATGGAAGTTACGATGGGACTATGAGGGAAGTCGAGGAAGAAAGTGGTCTTACAAGAGGAGGAGTAGGGTTTCAGAAAGAGAAGAGGAAGAGGACAGGAGAGAGTCCTGCTACGACCAAAATGTGAGACCGAGAGAGAAGACCACATGAGACAAAGTGACCCTACAACCATGAAGGAGACAATCATGCTACGCCCAATCTTGAGGAAAGACTGACCCATACCAAAAATGTACCCACACCTCCATGAACTATGGCATACTCAGGAAGAAACATGAGTTTGACACCAAATTGTCTAATGTGTTGACAAGACTCTAATAATAGCGGATCAACGACTATAGGAAGAATTCCCAGGATGGAAGGAGACGATGTGAAGTTACCTATATTTCATGGGAATGGGATTGAGGATCTCTAATAATACCGGTTTCTATGGGAATCGGTGGGGACTGTTGAACAATATCAGGATGATGATGTTAAGAAGGGCTAGTTGGCAACAACCCTTCGAGGTCGCACACTAGATTGGTTCATGAAGTTTCTTCAAGTTCCTTCGAGGACTCCAGGGAAGACTTTGGCTGAAATTTGAAAAGGATTGATTGAAGAATTCAAAAACTGAAATATGAGGTGCAATATATCATAGAGTTGAAGGAGATTAAGTAATATAAAAATGAGACTGTTTGGGATTTCGATCAGCGATTCAAGACACTGATGGCAAGAGTCAACTTTGATATGAGTGATTTTCAACATAAGGAATGGTCCATCGCAGCATTACTAACGCATATAAAAAAGTATTTGATGTAGCAAAATATTGTAACACAGAGCGAGGCCCTAGAGATTGCGATGAAGTTGGAAGATTCATCTATTGGAAAGAATGCAGTCGGTATGAACCAGATTTAAACACAACTAGCAAATTTGAAACTTCAGTTGCAAGATATCAAGAAGGAAAAATAGCATCATGAGGATTTTTTGTGTACTCGATGTCGTATAGAGGGGCATCATAAGGATTGATGCATAGATTTTTGAAACTAACTACTGTCAGGAGCACCAAACCCATTAAGTTATGGTGGAATTCCATGGTGTTGTATCTACCATGTTTATGGGCATCGACATGAATATTGTGAATATATGCATAAGATGGTCACGAAGACGAGGAATTTGTATTGCACAATTTTTCGTTCTCTTGGGCATGATGATAAGGATTGTCGTGCATATGATTTACTCCAGGACAAAATAGTGGAAATGTACTATGTGAAGGGAAAAGACCAGTGAACGATTCAGCAATCGCAGCAGTAGCAACAGGTGGTACAACCACCACTGCATAATAATTTTGTTCCGCAATCGCAGATGCAGTTCATACTGCAGATGCAGTTTGTACCGCAACCACAGTTTGTGCCACAACCACAATACAACCAGATGTAGATGGCCCTAAAGCAGCCATAGTATGCTCAACCATAGTATGTATAAGTACATTCAGATCCTCCACAACAACAACAATTCAATCAACCAGAGTATCGGCAACAAGGAGGATTACACAGAGGATTTTTAGGAGGAAAAGTTGGAGGTTTTGGTCATGGAGGAGGACAAGGTCATGAACCTATAAAATGTTATAATTGTGGAGTATTGGGACATTATCAGTGATATTTCCTGAACCTGTAGGCACATTGTACTTATAATTTTATCACTGTTGAGAACTTTCTGCAGCTAATCGCTAAGTGGTAGGCAGGAAAAATTCTTCATTTGCAGAACTAGAACCAGAACCAGAACCGGATTCAAAATCAGAACCAGAATGCAAATTAGAATGTGAACCAAGTAGTGAATCCACCATCGAACTAGAACCAAGGGTCGATAGTTGCAATGATCTAAGAAGAACCCATGATGCAGGATATTGATGTCGATGTCATTACACATAGAGGTCCAATGATAGGAGAAGATAATCCATTCCCACAAATGGGTTGGTTGGAAAGAAGAAAGTGCAGTTTGATGTTGACGCTGAGAGAGACACATTCTTTAAAACATGTGATGTGATAAGAAGAGATCTGAGTAAGTTTCCTGCTTATGAAATTCCAACTAATTTTGATTCAACTTTAGTAGCAAGGCCATCACAACAGCATGGTACCTTGCAGAACTTCTTTGAAATTGGTTTGTTGGTGGAAAAAATCTTGATGCTCTTGTTGAGATTTTGAATCTACTGCATCAATCAGAGAAGGGACAGAAGGAGTTAGCGCTAAAATCCTTACACAAGAAAAATATGAGAAAAGAGATGCGAATGAATATTCAGATTGGGGATTATGAGGTGGATTCAATCATCTTGTATCAAGGCTGAGACGTCAAAATTTTAACAAAGTAGAAATGGGAAAATATGGGGAGCCCATAGTTGGTTTGGTCCCCTGTACAGCTGCGATGGGATAACCAGGCCAAAGTACCACTGATCGGACAAGTTCTGCATCTTGCAGTGGAGGTTGAATAGATGAAGACTTATGTCGATTTTGATGTTATTGAAGTTGTTGATTATGGAGGCTCATATACTGCACTGCTGGGGATTGGATGGGCCATTGAAAACATAGCAGTGATTAATTTTAAGAAACACATGATGACCTTCGAAAACCATGATATCTGAGTCATAGCTCTGATGGATCCAACTGAAGAATGAAGATATGCTAAACCGGTTAAGGAAGAAGATGTAAGAGGATGGGATCACACATAAAATTTCATAGGATTACATTCATGTTATAGATGATTTTACCACACATGGTGAATCACACTTTTATGGCCTTCCCTGTCCCTTTACAGACTCCTTAAACCCCATGGACCAATTTTGTTCCTTTGATATTTCCAAGATCATCCCCAAAAACATGAAAAAATTGTCATACAGGACTTTTAAACCCTTTCTCATGTATATACATGGGTTTGACCCCTGAAACCGCGTACATCGGGATGTGTGCAAAAGGCCAAATTCTTTTTGAGTTTTCCTTGATGTGGATCTGACTCACTTGTCTCCTGGCCTTCCATATGCCTTGAGATCACTCATATTCGACCTTTCATTACCCCATTGAAGAGCTATATAAGGAACCCTTTGGATACATTAAGGGCATGAGGAATTGAGAGTAAGAATACTATAGTCCATTGTTGCTGGAGCTTATACTTGAGTCTACATCCCTTTGTCCCTTGGAGCAATTTTTTGTTCTTCCCAAGCTTTCCCTTTGCTTGTGAGCTTGCTATCGAGAGATGGAGGATTGAAGTGGTGGAGGCCCATGTGGGGGACTCAGTTTCTGCGATTCGCAGACATGCTGACAGAGGTTGTCTCTATTGTAATCTATGTTTTATATTAATAGAAATATCTTTTCATGTCCAATAATGTGTATTTGAATGAATATTTGATCCATGGATGATTTCAAATGCTTATATGTTATTGATTATATATGCTAGAGTAGGTCTAACACAATTATATATAGCATGCTTGTCTTGTTTATTGAATGTTGAGGAAACAATTTATCAATTCAAGCTGGAGTTGGAAAGCTCAACGGGGATCTACATCAACCATCCAAAATAAGGTACGAATCGAGATCCTTTAGTGTTAGATATTTGGTTTCTCTTGCATATAGGAAAGGATTTATTTCTGGAGTCAAGCTATCTATTGTGGTACCCCAAGCCATAGGAATTTCTCTCTATAAAAATTCATCCAACTATCGATGGTGAATTTGGTTGGCCCGGATCTAGCTCTATGTCTTTGGACTCTGATGATGCTTTAGAAAACTGGCAAAATCGGATGCATGAGGTAGTGATTTGGAAGTGTGGCCTCATTACTTAGTTGTTGTGCCGAGTCGCAACTGAGACTGTTGAATTACCACTATATGAAGGACTGTCAGAGTTGTTTGAGTTTTTAGTATAATTTGAGGATAAGGTGTCAAAACCCCAGCAACATCGGATTAAGCATTGAAGGCTACTCTAGCTCACTGGTGGGAGACCCAAAGAAATAAATCACTCGGTGGTGGCAGTGTCGCAGATTGATGAAAATTCTCTTTAGCAGAGAATAAAAGTACCATGCCAAGAGGTACGATGGGCGGAATGACCCTGGTGCTGACAGGGGTTTTGGGTAAGTCAGTTGCGCAGCATCGCGACAGATATGAAACCTCACGCGGTACTGCGTAAGGCCATATTAGCGTGATGGGCAGAAGAATAACCGCTTTGAATATTTTATATGTTATTTGACCAATTTTTGTTGTAATAGGTCATTAGTGGTTATAATTTAGTTAGAAGTGGACCTTCAATGTAATGGTGCAAGCCTATTTATAGATTTAGTTTTGAAAATAGAAAAGATCATTATTAGAGCTATCAATGGAGTCTATGAGAATCTCATCAGAGGATAATGATTAGAGATATCAATAGAGTCTAGGAGAATCTCATCGGAGGATGATGAGAGCTATCAACTGAGTCTAGGAGAATCTCATAAGAGAATAATTGAGACATAATATTTCACACGATCTTGTTTTGTGAAGAATTCCCTATGTACCTGCAATTGATCTGGGTTTCTCCTGATGTATGCAGTCTCTGGTTTTTGAGAAGAATTGTGTAATGTAGTTCCATTGCACAAGATTAATACAATATGGTGATTGTGGCACAAATATTGTCTATTATCACTATGTGATATTGTCTATTGCGATCGGTTTTATTATGATGTTGTGATCTGTTCTATTATGATGTCATAATGTAGATGTGATCTAGTCTCTTTCTATTATATCAAAGTGATCTGTTTTATGTCGATGCAATCTGCTTTCTACCACTATCTGTTACATGATGAGTATATATGTTTCATGAATAATGCTGTTATGTTGTGATAACTGTCTGATAATATGATGATTGCATGAATTTATGAATACCCTATGCACATTGGAGAAATAGTGTAAAGTCAACTGCTAGCTCTGGATTGGGCAATTATGGTGTCCTTTCGTCGGATCCCTGTATCCTCCCTCCCCACTGCCAGAAACTCGATTTCGACAAATCTCCCTTGAATGCCTCAGGTGATACCTCATCTGCTCCGCAGACGTTGCTGGGAAGGGTAAAACCTATCTAGGCTAGTGCTCAGGGAGACTGCGTTGTAAGGCGTCAACAGAGTGGGAATGCTTGTCGACGAGGATTTGTTGGTGGGTTTCTCCAAAAAATGGTTCTGATGTCAGGACCTAAGTTTTCGTTAAGAGGAGGATATGTTTTGGCATTCAACTCAACTGGAGATCGAAGGGTGGTTTTATCTAAAATGGCTGGGGTTTTCCACAGCTGAAAATCGAAATCTGAAGTTGTCAACGGGACACTAGCTAGACAGGTATATCCATGATGGTCCTCATGAATGGTTCTTTTGTGAATTTCCTATACTCTTGCACGAATGGCTAGCAAAGTTCACTAAGAAGAAGACAAACTTTCAAGGAGGAGAGTCGACATATTGGTCCCCAGAATTGATCCAGGAGTTATAAGAAACCAACAATAAGGCATCGCAGGAAGTTGAAGTGTGGTTGGACAGTATCTTAGAAGGATGCATCACTGAGTTCATAGTCAACACCAATAAATCCTTTTAGTGAAGTGGAAAGAGAGTTCTTTAGTGGACCACGAGGAATTTTCTTGTTGTCATTGCAGTTGGCCATCAAGTAACTAGTCTATGAAAAATGTATTCTAAAGATGGACCAAGAGTAGTGAAACTTTAGTGTGTGGAGGATATAGGCATCGCGATGAAAGGGGGAAGATGCATAAGAGGGAAATGGGTAGATGGGCATGAGTTCTGGTGAGAATGTGAAGGTCACCGAGGAAACAAGTGGGTGTACAAGGGGAGGAGTAAGGTTTCAAGAGAAAGTCCTATTGCAATCGAAGTGAAATTCCATGAAGAACAACCACACAGGACGAAGTGACCTTTTTGTGATGATGAGGATGAATAGGAAGGACGAAGGTTATGCCCGGAAGGATGACAGGATCAAACCCCAGCAGTAACGTGCCCATACCTCCGTGCACTAATCCACCGCAAAGAAATAATACATACTCTTCATCAACTTTCCTGATGTGTCAGCAACAGTCTAGTAATAGAGCACCAGCATGAGGAAGAAGGCCCAGAATGGAGGGAGATGAAATGAAGTTACCAATCTTCAACAAGAATGGCACTAACGATCCAGAGCAATACTAGTTCTTATGTGAGGTGATCTGGACCTCCAGACAAACTGTCGATGATGATGTGAAGAAAAGTCAGCTGGCCACTACTCTAAGGGGTCGTGCATTGGAATGGTTCATGAGATTCGTGCAAATCCTTCCCTAAGGTGCCATGAAGACATTGGATGAGATCGAAATGGGGTTATTTGAAGAATTTAAGAAGCCAAAATATGAGGCTTAGTATATTACTGAATTGAAGTAGATCAAATAGTTCCCCAATGAATTTGGGACTTTGATCAATGGTTGAAGACACTGATGGCTTGGGTTAGCTTTTAGATGAGTGATGTTCAGCACAAGGAATGGTTCATCTCCATGCCTGTCCCGCATATCAGACAACCGTTGATGCAGCAAAAGATTGTGACACAGAGCGAAGCTCTAGAAACCGTGATGAAATTGGAGGCATCGCCAGTAGGAGAATCTGCGGTCGAAATGAATCATATTCAGATGCAGTTGGACAACTTGACACTCAAACTACAAGAAATCAAAAAGGCCAAGGAAGATCGTGATGATCTTTGGTGCACCCATTGCCATGAAGGAGGACATACCAAGGACACCTATCCGACATTTCAAAATTATTTTCTGTCAAAAGCCCCAAATCCTTTAAGTTGTGATAGGGTACCATGGTGTCGCATATGTCAAGTCTATGGGCATTGACATGAGGAATATGATTACATGCATAAGATGGTTACCAAGGCCGAAAATTTGTACTGTACATTTTGTCAGTCAGTTGGACATGACGACAAAAACTATAGCGCTTATGATTTACTCCAGGAAAGGACTTATGATTCATACTTTGTGAAAGGTGAGGACCCCCGCAAAACGCAAGCACAGCTACAAGTAGTACAACCAGCAACACATGTGTCATATACACGACCTCCTCCATTGTAGTTTGTCCCTACGCAACCATAACAACAATTTATAGTGCAACCACAGTTTGCACCTCAGCCGCAAATGGTGGTGCAACCGCAGTATAACCAGGCACTGTGACTACAGTATAATCAGCCACAATGTGTTCAAGATGTGCACTATGTCTAGCAGCAACAAATGGCCCAACCGCAGTTTCATCAAGGATTCCGAGGAGGATTCCGTGGAGGGTTCAAAGGTAGAGGAGGAGAATTTGGTCGAGGAGGCGGACGAGGTCATGAATCAATCCAGTGCTACACCTGCGGGGTATTTGGGCATTACCAGAGGGAGTTCCCTCATGCGCAGTGCACATACTATGCAGCTAGCAATCATAATGTTGAAAGTTTCCCTCAGTTGATTGCAAATTGGCAGGCAGGAAATATTCCTCATCTACAGAATGCGCAGAGTCAGAATCATCTTGCATTCCAAGTACAGAACCAATCGATAATGCAGAACCATGTCCCACCACAGACTCAGACCCACAACCCACCTCAGACACAGAACCAACCAATGAATCAATCATTGAATCAGAATCTCCCTTTAAACTTAAATCAAGGATCGACAGTTGCTACTATTCAGGCCGAGACGTGGATGAAGGATGTCGACGTTGGGATTGTCACTCACGCTAGTGCGACAACTAGAGATGATGGACCATGGCTACAATTTCAGCTCACTGGTAAGAGAAAGGTCGCATTTGATATTATGATAGAGAAAGATACCTTATTTGACGCAAATAATGTAATAGGGAAAAATCCGGGTAAGTTACCAATTGTTGATATGCCATTTGCTTTCGATCCATATGTAGATGCAAGACCATCGTGGCAGCATGGTACCTTGTGGAATTTTTTTGAAAGTTTTCTATTGCTAGCAAGGGACTCTGACGCCCTTGTCGAGCTTGAGACATTATTGCACCGCCCGGACAAGACAGTTAAGGATTCTGCTATGAATTCCTTGCAAAAAAAGAAGACATGTAAGGAGATGAGGATGAATATCCAGATTGGAGATTATGAGGTTTACTCGGTCATCCTAGATCTTGGATTGGATGTAAACATTCTTACTAAGCAAACTTGGAAGTTGATGGGAAATCCAACATTGGGATGGTCGTTGGTACAACTATGACAAGCAAACCAGGTGAAGGTTCAACCCATTAGTCGCGTTTCAAACTTGGTTGTCGACATTGAAGGTATGAAAATGCATGTTGACTTCTATGTGATAGAAGTTGTAGAAGACAGTGGTTCCTATCCCGTGCTTCTAGGGATTGGATGGGCTAATGATAGCATGGCAATTATTAACTTGAAAAAACATGTTATGACATTTGAAAACCAGGATGTTAGTGTCATTGCTCCTATAAACCCTCAAGAAGGATGGCAATATATTGAACCTGTAAAGGATGAATTCAAGAGAAGTTGGGATCATGCTTATAACATCTCTGAGGACAATATCCATCCTACCATTGATGGAGAACTTGGATGGCGCAGCGCAATTTCCGCATCCTCTCACTCTGAAGATGCTCTGGAAAATTGGTAGAATCGATTGCATGAAGTATCATTTAGGAAATGCGGGTTGATTACATAGTTTCTTCGACATGTTGTGACTGAGACTGTCAAGTTTCCCATTTATGAAGGAATGTCGGGGCTATCAAAGTTCTTTCAGGAATTTGAAGAGATTTTTTTTGAATTGCAGAGGATACTGGATCTCGATGTAGCACTAAATGCTACTCCAGCTCGATTGTGGCTGACACACAAACATATGATCCATGACTGGGAACAATGCCACAGATTGATGATGGTCTGCTTTGGTGATGTAGAGGTCTATCATGATGGGAGATATGACTGAGAAATGATCCCACCGGTCATTTAATCAAGTGTCGGACTTTATGGGTGTTGCGACCCAGGGATGAATGGGTCCAAGGGTTTATTCACACTCTAGAAGAAATGACGAGATCTTGGTATGTGATGGTAGAGTTGCGTAGGGCTATCACCACTTGGGAAGAGTTGTCTATTTGTTTTGCATAGATGTTTAGTTTTCAGGACATCAACCTAGAGGTATGCAATGCTTTACAAATAATCTGTGATGTCGTACTCAAGGTCACCCCTGTCACCTATCCAGTTGATCCACATGTGCATTATTCAATTCAGTCCATGATGGTCTATTACAACTTGTCGGGGGAACCTGAAGATGATGATGAGTTGAGAAATGTTAATATTCTATATTTGGAAGGAAGTCGTGATGTCGCATCCCCTGAAATACCAATGGACTCAATGAATCAATTGCTGAAGGTTCGAAAAGTTAACATTGGGCTGGAAAAGAACCCAAAATTTGCAAATGTCGGAGACCACTGGGACGAGGAGACCATGGCTAGGATTACAAACCTACTACATGAATTCCAAAACCTTTTTCTGACACAGTTTTTAGAGATGAAGGGAATTTTAGGAGACTTGGGGGAGATGAAAATCATGTTGAAACTAGATGCCAAACCAGTGCGATAGAGACCGTATCAACTTAATCCATGATATAAGGACCATGTGAAGGCCAACATTGACCAGATGCTTGATGCTGGGATCATTGAACCTATGAAAGAATCTGAGTGGATAAGTCCTATGGTGGTCCAGGACAAAAAGACAGGATAAATCCACATTTACATCGACCTAAGGAAGTTGAACGATGCATGTGTACATGATCTGTTCCAGACCCCTTTTATAGATGAATTTCTTGAAGGTGTAGGCAGCCAGGAAATGTATTCTTTCATGGATGGCTTCTTGAGATACCACCAGATCAGGATTGTGAAGGAAGATCATTATAAGACTACATTTGTCACTGAGTGGAGCTATTTTCAATATACAGTCATGTCATTTGGGCTGAAGAATGCACCAGTTGTATTCTCTCATGTAGTTGTCACTATATTTAAATATTTTATTCAAAATCTCCTACAGGTGTATATGGACGATTGGACTATCTATGGACTGATTAGGGACCATCTGGACAACATGTGACTGATGCTGGAAAGGTGTCGACAGCATCAGATCGCCTTGAACTCTAAAAAGTATTTTTTTTGTGCACCATTTGGCATATTATTGGGACACATTGCCTACAAGGAAGACATGTTGGTCAACCACAAATATCATGCTAATCCTCAGTCTACCACCACCGACTAATGTCAAAATGCTTTGGGACACACTGGAGCATACTAAGTACTATTGCAAATTTATCAAAGGATACGCTACGATTACCTCCCCCGTGGAAAAGCTACTAAAGAAGGATGCAGCCTATGAATGGACTCAGGAATGTCAAGGAAGTTTTGACACTTTGAAAGCCAAGATGGCCTCTATGCCCATACTAGTTTTTCTTGATTGGGATAAGGAGTTTCATGTGCACGTCAACACTTCTTCTATTGTGCTGGGGGTCATTCTTGCGCAACCAGTTGAGGGTGACCTAGATCACTGGATTGCATATGCCAGTAGAAATTTGTCATTTGCTGAACAAAATTATGCAACAATGGAAAGGGAAGGCTTGGCAATGGTTTATGCGTTGCAAAATTTCTAGCGCTACTTGTTGGGTAGACATGTCAAGATGTTCACCGATCATTATGCTTTGAATTACCTGGTCAATAAGCATGTGTTGGGGGGGGGGGGGATCTGTTGATGGCTGTTACTCTTCCAGGAGTTTGATTTTAAAATAGTTCTAAAGACAGGATGATTGAATGCTGGCCTTGATCATCTGTCTCGCGTCAAGAACAGGGAAGAACCGACCAATATTGATGATGGATTACCATATGTGCAACTATTCCATGTTAACATCGTAGATGATCAATATGCACCAGTTATTCAGTTTTTGGCCACTGGTATCACCCCAGAGGACACGTCGACTAGCCAAAAGAAGAAGCTAGTCATAAAATCTTCTGATTTTCAACTATTTGTAAGACAATTATATAATCTTAGACTAGATGAAATCCTGCGACGGTGTATTTTACCACATGGGCAGGGTCCCATTCTCAAAGAAGCTCATACAGGAATTGTGGGCGGTCACTATGGAGGTCGGGCTACTACGCAAAAGGTGTTGCATGCATGACTATGGTGGCTTATGTTGCATAACAATGTTGCAGACTATACGAAGAGCTGCGATGTATGCCAGCATGTCGGTAAACCATCATGGCGGGATGAGATGCCGCTGGTACCATGAGTGACTCTGCAACCATTTGATAAATGGGCTGTGAATTTTGTGGGTCCGATTAATCCATCAAGGAAGTGGATTGGTGAGCGATACATTATCACTGCAACCGACTATCTCACTAGGCGGGCAGAAGCTGCACCAGTTGTGGATTGTATTGCTACGATGGCAGTGAAATTTATCTTTGAAAACATTGTGACAAGGTTTGGGTGTCCCAAGATCTTGATGAGTGACCAGGGTAGTCACTTTGTCAACCGGACTGTGAAAGTGCTAACTGAGGAATTGCAGGTGCAACACAATAGGAGTACACCATACCATCCACAGGTGAATGGGACCGTCGAGGCATTCAACAAAACTTTGGAGACAACATTGACTAAGGTATGTAACGCTAACGGTGATGAATAGGACCTAAAAATTCCCATGGTACTATGGGCCTATCGCACTACTTGTAAACGGCTGACCGATCAGACACCATTTCAGCTAGTCTATGGGCAAGTGGTAGTCATTCCCATGGAGTATATTATTCCCATCTTGTGCATTTCCGCAAAGATGGGCATGGATGATGTACAAGCATTATAAGAATGAATTGTATAGTTAATCTAGCTTGAAGAAGACTGTTTCATTGCTGGCTTCCACCAGCAGGTTGCAAAGGATCGACAGAAGGCATGGCATGATCTCCACATTAAGAAAAAATAGTTTGCAACGGGATATTTGGTGCTGTTATACGACAGTAATTTCATCAAGCATCCAGGTAAGTTACAAATACATTGGTTAGGTCCCTATCATGTTCATTCCATTACTTCTGGTGGTGTAGTTAAAGTACAACAATTAGATGGCATAGTATTACCAACGTTGGTCATGGGACTCACTTAAATCCCTACAGGTCAAAGTCGACGATGTGTGAGGTGCTAAAAAAAAATGAAGATTTTAGTTCAGAATAGCAAGGCGAGCCCCGGGGGAGTGGCTGCGCAAGGTTATAGTTGTTCACAATAACTGGTCGACCACTTGCGACAGTTGCAGGGCTGTGGGGTAGTCAAATCAAGTAATAAATGTAGGTAGTTAAATCAATTAGCTGATGGTGCTCCTTGAAGCGACCCGCATTAATGAGTGATACAACTGTTAGAAGAGTAAGATCGCCAGCAAATTTGGCATCATTAATACCCGATTTAGCAATAATGGTGAGGATAGATTTGGTAATGATGAATTTTGGATTGGAGATTGCTATAAAACAAAGCAAGGGATGTGCAAGGATGGAATTTTTCAGTTTAGTGAGCAAAGAGTGTGAAAAAGAGCAAGGATTATGCAGTGTGGTGAGAACTGTCGAGCGGGCTATTGTATTGTAGGTTAGAGTCGTCGAGTGCAGCTAAAGGGTTGAGGTGTGAGGCATGCTGAGAAACCTCGATGCCATAGATATTTTTAGTGAGTACGAGTCCCTGATTTATCTCACAGCGATTGAAGAAGAGATAATGAGTATGCCAGTAGTTTCATTTTCCATTCCCAAGTGGAAGTGGTAGGCTCAGAGGCCCAACCCCATGCCACTGCAGAAGAGGCAAACTCACACCTCAGCGAGAGTGCAAGGAGAAGGAACTGCATAGACTGGGATGTCGAGCTCAAGATATGATGAGTCCATGGAATCTTGGGGTGTCTCTGTACATGAAATTTTGGGCTATGTCGATCCTACGCATCTAGGGGCAAAGCCGAGGCAGCGGTCAAAGAATCAGAAGTACCCAGCAAAATTGTCGCCACTAACGGAGGGAATGAAGTGCTTGGTCGACATTATCCCTGCGCTCATAAGGTTGAAATTTGAATACCACAACCTTTTACTACTCAAATATGTTAAGGATGAACCATATGAGTCAATCCCGGTGGGGCCTGGTGCCCCAATTTAGTGAATTCCCCAATCGTGGGCGAGTGGGTTGGAAAAATCAGGATTGTTGCGGCTCATCAATATGCCTCATTTTGGGTGATTGAATGAAGCCCATGTGTGCATGAAGAAATTATTGGATTTATTTCATGGAGGGATGCTTTGGTTGAACACATCAATCCCTGTAACAATATATTTGATCGCAAGCATCACAGGATTCTTGAAGGCCTAGGAAGATCCGATGCAGTATATCCACGGGCGAGATACAGACAAAAATATTGCTAAGCAGCTGAAGGAATGCTTTGGTTTACAGTGTGATGGTCATTCTTATCGCATCGACAACATTAACTCATAGGCAGTGTGCATTGGCACACAAATTTTTTCAAGCAAAGTAGTCAGGGGAAACCGAACAGTACAATGCAATTCGGGTGTTGTTGCCTATGCCCAGAAGTGTTCTGAAGGGGTGCAAATGAATTGGTCTTTGTTTCTACTGAACCAGTTTCTAGAAGATACATTGGATGCTCAGGCTAGGTAGTCATTTTCATATAGTTGGTTGCTGATCCTTATTGCCGGTCGATTACCAACCAATGGCAGTTGATGCAGAAAAGGTGTGCCACGGTGCAAGGTATCAAAACCTATGGTGGGTCGAAGAACCCAGTCATCAAATAGATTGTGCCATCCAATTTTGGGTATATTGGGAAGCATTGCAAGCTATGACCATTGCTGTTCCCTGAGTCTCTCCTTAAGCTGTGTCCAAGTACCATTGAATCCTTCAGTTTGCCATCGGGCCCCATTCTATCTACATTCAAGCGTGATGGGATCCCGACAAGCAGTGGTTTCCTTTGCTATACAAAGTCACAATAGATGAATTGGATGCCATCATCCAAGAGTGGTTAACAAAGTGGTGAATTCCAGTAAGTTAGGAGGGAATATCCAAGGAGAAGCCACTGGATGCCCCAAAAGAGCCTGCCCATAAGGACCCAAGCACTCATGACTCTGACAACGAGTCATCAACAGACCCTGAGAATGTAGCGCAGCATATGCAAGAGGAGACTTGCACCAAATGGCACTGGGAATATGAAGCGAGTAGTGGTACCAAGTCAAGGATGGAGAATCAACTACAGTGGCTTATCAAAGCGGTCACTGACTCATCTGTGGATGCGACAAAGGCGATCCGAGAGTCAAACCATGAAGAATTTGGAGTGGTAAGAGATTGATTGGATTCTATTTTTGGTATTATTTCTAGGTAGGAATTTATGCGACCCATACTGCAATAAATTTTGTCGATTAGCACTGAGCCCCAGGCTAGGAACATGCAAGTTACCCCGACTACGATCGACGTGAATAATGAGGAAGTTCACCAGTCGTTGCGACCAATCCAGAGTGTGGTTTTGGATTTGAACAAGTTTTCCTCTATGGATTTAGTGGAGTTGCAGTACATTGCCGCCCTAGAATTGGTGGAACAACAAAGAGAGATGACTGAGGGTTATGTCCAGTATCAGAACATCACAAATAAGCTGCAGAGGCAGGCTGACGAGCTACATCAGGTCTGGGTGCAGCTGGCAGAAGAAAAAGTTTAGGAAATCGATGCCCTGAAGGAAACACAAGATGAACTGTAGTGGAAGGCTACTGAGGAGATTACATAATTGAAGAAGGTGTAATATATCCTAATTGTTGAGTAGGTATAGATGTATTCCAGGTGTGGTGAGGTCGAGCAGGCTGTTTCTTAAGCCTGCTAGCACATTTTTGAGAACACAACCGACCTCACCCCAGTCAAAAAGGCTAAATGTTGGGGAAAAATATCGTTTAGCTTCAGGATAATAACCTAATGCTATAAGCCCTGCTACAACCAATGACACCAATGAAACAGGTTGCAGAAAGGAAATCCTCCATTGAAGACATTGTGACTAAGTTTGAAGGCATGGATCAAGAGGATGAAACCATTATGGAGGCGACAACGCAATTTTGGCAGAGCGTTGTCCAGGACGAGCAGCTTGATTAGCTAAACATGCAAGTACAAGAAGAAGAAGGTCAACAGACGACCTTGAAGACATCACTGAGGGCTATGCCACTGATGGTGCAAATCACGCAGGCCAAGGAACTAAAGGATTTACAACAGTGAGCCTCTCGAGCACAGGAACACCAACAAAAGCATCACGCTCAGCTTGATGATTTTTAGGAAATAGGTGGATAGTTGGCTTTCAAAGCAGTTGCCACATTACAAGTGGTTCTAGAGCATCAACAGGCGATCGACAACAAGGCCTAAGAGGAGCACCCGGTGAAGCAGGATTTGACCAATTTTCAAAGTGATGTCGACAAAGTCCAGCTATAGATACATGGAATTACACAACAATTTGAATATTTTAAGGCACGCACATCGGCACACACCCTGTCAACCTAACGTGGCTCGGGGACGATCCAAAAGACTATGTTGGGGGCCTGTTGGAAACCTCGCGTGGTACCACGCAAGGCCATATTAGTACAATGGGTAGAAGAATAACCACTTTGAATATTTAATATGTTATTTGACCAAGTTTTGTTGTAATAGGTCATTGGCGGTTATAATTTAGTTAGAAGGTGACCTTCAATGTAACGGCGCAAGCCTATTTATAGATTTAGTTTTGCAAATAGAAAAGATCATGATTAGAGCTATCAATGGAGTCTAGGAGAATCTCATCAGAGGATAATTATTAGAGCTATCAATGGAATCTAGGAGAATCTCATCAGAGGATGATGTGAGCTATCAACTGAGTCTAGGAGAATCTCATCATAGGATAATTGAGACATAAGATTTCGCACGATCTGGTTTTGTGAAGAATTCCCTGTGTACCTACACTTGATATGGATTTCTCCTGAGGTATGCAATCTCCGGTTTTGGAGAAGAATTGTATAATGTAGTTCCATTGCACAAGATTAATATGATATGGTGATTGTGGCACAAATATTGTATGTTATCGTTGTGTGATCTTGTCTATTGAGATCTGATCTGTTATGATGATGCGATCTATTTTGTTATGATGGAATAATGTAGATGTGATCTAGTCTCTTCCTATTATATCAATGTGATCTGTTTTATATCGATGAAATCTACTTTCTGCCACTATCTGTTGCATGATGAGTAGATATGTTTCATGAATAATGTTGTGATATTGTGATAACTGTGTGATAATATGATGATTGCATGAAGTTAAGAATACCCTTTGCACATTGGATAAATAGTGTAAATTCGACTACTAGCTCTGTATTGGGTACTTATGGTGTCCTTCCATCGAATCCTCGTATCCTCCTTCCCCACTGCCAGAAAATCGGTTCCAATAGCTCTCCCTTGAACGCCTCAGGTGAGACCTCGTCTACTCCACAGATGTTGCTTGGCAGGGTAAAACCTATCTGGGTTGGTGCTTAGGGAGACTACACTGTAGGACATCGACAGAGTGGGAACTCCTATCAATGAGGATTTTTTGGTGGGTTTCACCAACACCTCATGATCATTTGATCACGTGTCAGGCCATGTGGGCCTCACGACCAAAGGATGAGTGGGTCCATTCTTTTTTCCACACATTGGATGAGATGGCACGATTGTGGTATGTATCATCTGAGTTGCGGAAAGAGATCACTACTTGGGAAGAGTTGATGATTTGCTTCAATGACACCTTCAGTTTCACAGATACCAATCTGGCTAGTCATAGTGCACTACAGCACATTCACGACAATGTTCTGAAGGTAGTTCAAGTCGCATATATAGTGGATCTGCATGAAACATGTCCAACGTAGTCAATCATGGAGTGCTATAATGTAACAGGAGGACCAAATGATGGCATGAATATTGGGATACTTTGGAGAGATGAAGATACCACTGAATTTAGATGTGAATCCCATGAAGCAGCATTCGTATCGTTTGAATCTGTGATACAAGGAAAGGGTTAAGGTTGAGCGTGACATAATGTTAGATGCTGGGATAATTGAACCAGTTGAGGAATCAGAGTGGATCAGTCCCATGGTAGTGCAAGACAAGAAGAAAAGTAAGGTTCAGATTTGTATCGACCTTAGAAAATTGAATGATGTGTATCTGCATGACCCATTTCCAACGCCATTCAGTAATGAGGCACTAGAAGAAGTGGTTGTTCAATAAATATACTCATTCACGGATGGATTTTCTGGCTATCACCAAATTAATATCATGAAAGAATATCACCACAAGACAACCTTTGTTACTGAATTGGGATGTTTTCAGTACACCGTGATTCCATTTGGACTGAAGAATGCACCTGTGATATTCTCCCGGATTATTTTCGTTGCATTCAAGTATTTATTCAGAGGTTTATGGTGGTTTGCATGGACGACTGGACAATTTATGGATTGAACAAGGACCATCTAGAAAACCTTTGACTGATGCTGGAGTGATTTCAAAAGCATCATATCATGTTGAACTCGAAGAAGTGCATTTTTTGTGCCCCTTTTGGGATGTTTTTGGGACACATTGTTTGTAAGAAAGGACTGTTGGTTGACCAAGACAATATTGCGTTGATATTGAGCTTGCCACCACCTACAAATGTGAAGCAACTTAGAGCAACAATAGGACACACCGGATATTATCGCAAGTTCATTAGAGATTTTTCATGATCACAACCCCTATGGAGAAGTTGCTAAAGAAGTATGCGATATTTGTATGGAGTCAGGAGTGTCAGGGAAGTTTTGACACATTAAAGGAAAAGATGGCTTCCGCACGAATACTGGTTTTTCCTAATTGGACAAGGGAATCCCATGTCCATGTTGATGCATCACCAATTGCACTGGGAGTGGTGCTATCACAACCAAGTGAAGAAAATATTGATCACTCGATTGCTTTCGCTAGTCGAAAGTTGTCTTCTATGGAGAAAAATTATACTACAATAGAGAGGGAAGGTTTGGCCATGGTATATGCACTATAGAAGTTTCAACATTGCCTATTGGGAGGTCATTTGAAGATGTTCACGGACCATTATTCTTTGAAATACCTGGTGAATAAGCCTTTTGTTACAAAGAAAAATTCCTATGGCTTGGGGTACCACAATAAACAGATTAACTCCAAAAAGCAATCCTTTCCTATATGCAATAGAAACCAAACATCTAACACTAAAGGATCTCGATTCGTACCTTATTACGGATGGTTGATGTAGATCCCCATTGAGCTTTTCCACTCTCGCTTGTATTAGCAATTTGCTTCCTCAACATTCAGCAAACAAGACAAGCATGCTATATATAATTGTGTTAGACCTACTCTAACATATATAATAAATAACATATAAGCATTTAAAAGCATCCATGGATCAAATACTCATTCAAATACACATTATTGGACAGGAAAAGATATTTCTATTGATATAAAATAGAGATTAACATAGTGACAACCTCTATCAGCATGTCTGCGAATCGGATAAATTGAGTCCCCCACTTGGGCCTCCACCACTTCAATCCTCAATCTCTCGATAGCGAGCTCAAAAGCAAAAGGAAAGCTTGGCAATAACACAAAGTGCTCCAAGGGACAAAGGGATGCAGACTCAAGTATAAGCTCTGGAAACAATGGACTATATTTTTCTTGTTCTTCAATTCCTCCTCCTTCAATGTATCCAAAGGGTTCCTTATATAGCTTTTCAATGGGGTAATGGAAGGTCAAATTCGAGTGATCTCAAGGCATATGGAATGCCAAGAGACAAGTGACTCAGATCCACATCAAGGAAAACTCCAAAATCATTTGTCCTTTTGCACACATCCCTATGTACACGGGTTTAAGGGTCAAATCCATGTATATACGCGAGAAAGGGATTAAAAGTTGTGTATGGCAATTATTACATGTTTTTAGGGATGATCTTGGGAACATCAAAGGTACAAAAATGGTCCATGGGGTCTAAGGAGTCTGCAGAGGGGCAGGGAAGGCCATAAAAGTGTGATTCACCATGTGTGGTAAAATCAGTTGTAACAGATGCCCCCTAATGTGTGAGGTCAGAGGGGTCATATGATGGCCAAAATACATTATAAGTCCATCCCATAAGTGGAGTGATGAAGAACCCAGTGGAAGAACCAGCCATCCAATCAATATAATACAATGATCAAACTCCGCACATAATTGCAAGTAGATGTATTAGTCCCGAATACATAAGAGTACAATGGCCATGAATAGGCATGATACAAAATATGACATGTGTGGTCATCGTCATGTACAATATAGATAGCTCAGAATCTCCATGATGAAGATATACACAGGATCATGATCTCCATGTAGGTTGAAGATATATAATGGATCAAGATCTCCATAGTGGCTGGAAATATCTAAAATATACTGGAATCAAGTCATGAGAGCTGAAATCTCATGAACATTGGCATGATCAAGGAGGTAGCATATATAAGATGCCACCAGTCTAGAAGGTCTTCTACACAAACTACTATGATCACATGTCCTACTATGTGAATAGAGGTGTCGAGGTCGAACAAAGTAGTCCATCATCTGATTACCGGTCATTGATGTATACCGTTAATAGACGCGAGATCACCCACCAATAATGAAAATGGGAATCAAGGTACTAGAGTGCAAACTAAAAAATGTGAATAAATGTGTTTAGGTTGAACACTTGGAAGGATCCATCGATCAGGGGACATTGATGTATTCCCAAAACTGTTTATGGCAAGAGAACCTACCATTGATGACTGCAAGTCTCAAGGCACTCAAAAATGACTCTAGATTCCTATCCCAGAATAAATGATTTGAATTCAATGGGATGAAATCCTCCAGAAGGAGGGCATTAAGGCATCCCCCATCATCCAACATGAGGTACTCAACAAAGCTGTATAATGTGGAAGGACTTGATCATAATGTGCATGAACCAGTAACTATACTGGGAATGGCCGACATGCAAAGTCAAGATAACTGAGGAATAGCCAACTCAGGTTTCAACTTCCTTCGAACAAGAGCATAAAGGAAAATGGTCACTGAATGTAGGTAGCATAAACTTGATATACAAAACTAGAACATCTTTGTGACACAAGAGGCATCGACAGAGGATCCATAGGAACTGGAAGCTTAACCAGTCAGTGGAGATAAACTCAGAGAAATGAGTACAGCTCCTAAAGTCAAACTATTAACCCAACAAATGGATGTGATATACAGTGCTCTATTAGAAGGTGACACGACTCAACTGCTGCCAAAGATAACATCTTTTCTTGCCTGGATTTTTGGTTTCTTGATTTTTTTGGACTTTTTCAAATATTTTGGAAATCTTGAAAAAGAATAAAAGTGCTTTATAGTTACAGACTAGGAGGAGACGAGTGTCAATGGGCAAACAAACTAGTTCCAAGTAGTGGAACATACCTATGCTCAATGCAAGGACACATGTGTAGGATAGTGACACTCGGGGGAAAGTCCCCTCGCGATAAAAATAGGGAATCAAGCTACAAAGGATATACAAAATGGATCTGCATGGCTAGACATGAGACAAGCTTGGGCTATATGGTTGATACTCAAAGTCAAGGAAGCCGACATAAGGCTCAATAATGCAGGCAAAGCTCATGATAATGCAATTACAACTTGACATAAGGGAGTCTTGGTGAAACAGGCCAGCAAAAGATCAAGAGGAGTATGAGGCTATTATGAAATGACATGGCGATACTATACAATGGAATCCCACACCCTAAAGGACAAAGTGTTAGCATGGGTGCCAAATGAAAACAAGGAGCTAACTAGGGCACCCATGTAAGGTCAAACTCTACCATTCACATCATGTCCCTTCTAAAACAACAATAAGGTTCCATGACAAGATAGAATGGGTTCGTACCTAAGGCTATAATGGAATGGTCATAAGGTCATGCAAAATGCAAATGGAGGTGAAATCTAACCTATATGCCATTTTAAACATCATACATGAGATTGGCATGAACGGGTCAAAACAATGGTCGCAATGACGCTCAAAATGGTCTCCTACATCATCATTTTAGTAAAAAATGGTCCAAAAGGGTCAGAAATGGTTCAAAACTATAGAAAAGGGGGTAAAAATTTGAAAAAAATTGAAAAAATTCTATAAATAGTAAAAAATTCAAAACATTATATATCATTTGAAATTTTCACCCAATTCAGCTTAGAACTTCAAACGCAAATTCCAAGAGTTTCATCTGGTGAAATCCGACACCGTTTTTTCTAGGTAACTTCACATGACCTGCTCTTCCATTTGCATGTAAATTTTTTGTATTTCCATGGTCAAAATCAATTTCTAGGCCATTCTAAGATAGTCTCTTCATCCCACGTGAAAATTGAGGATTTTTCCACGTATAGGGATGGCTATATGCAGAAAAATGGCCCAAAGTCATGTACATACGTGGCTGTTTTACAAACAGTTGCATATGCGGCCGCATTTAATGTTTGTTAAGACAACTAATGACCAAAAATCAATGTAAATGTCCAGGATGGTTCTAGAATGGAGGGAGAGAGAACACAGGGACGTAAAAGAGGCTGTACAGAGTGATCAAATGGCTCAACAAGCTCTTCATCCACGTGGTCTATACAAGTTTTGGTGTCTTGGGGGCTTATGGGCCAAACCAAGACTGCTATAGATGCTAGTAGACTACTGGGATCTCAATTCAGAGTCATTCCATATCGATGGGATGTCTCTCACTATAGAGGTGGAGGACATATACTTCATTACAGGATTGTCCCAATGGGGGGAAGTGGTGAACCTACATTCTCGCGGGCCTGAAGGTGGTCTCACCATTGATGAATATATTGTTGTATACTGTTATCTGAACATAGAGAAGGTTGGGAGTCAGATACCAACAAACTCCATACAGGTACTAGGCCTGAAGGCCATACTACTGACACTCGATAGGATAGTAGGGCTAGCCTCACTCCACTAGGCCTCACGACCCTTGATGTTCTATGCAATTGAGTGTATGAGACCCACAGTTTACGATTAGAGTACGGTGTTGTTGAGTAACATGAAGCAACAACTCAGCGACTGCAAGATGGGCAAGGTATGAAACTTCGATTTCAGCAGTATATTGAGCATGTTCTTCTTTGAGCGTGTTCCAAGGCTCAACCCTAGAGTTGATGTTCCTCCTCACGGGGTTCTAGATATGGACCAAGGATGTTGGGAAGATGCGATGCACAAAATGGGTGGAGGTGGGGTGTCTAATCCCTACCCCGCTGATTTCTTTCCATGGTGGAGGTGGCAGATAGTTGCCATCGATGATTACCCCTATGCGGCAACAGATTTTCGAGGAGATCACAACATGCCCCTACCACCAAGATCAGCATACGGTGACATTGGTAATGAATCCCAACCCTCTTCTTAAGTTTTTTTTTGAATTATTTAATTTTTTTGTGTTTTTTTATATGTGGAACCAAAAGACATGTTTTTACGTGATGACACATAGTGACAATCTATCATATGTATGCAGATGTAGGACCACGGTCGCCTGACATTTTTCCTCGTCATAGACAGAGGGGAAGAGGAGATGACATTATGGGTGTGGATGTGGAGCAGACTCCAAATCATCCACACAAACTTTATGTGGCCGACACATAGGGTACCCATGGCGCAAGTTGAGGACTTGCTTGAGGCCATGCAGCACCAGGTGGTGGGTGTACCACAAGCATGGGTGTGGTTGTTTCGACGGCTAGCTAGAGCCGTGGTGACTTTCCATGATTAGAACCCCCCTCCTCCTCCCCGGTATTAGATACCTGGGAGTGACACATTTTGTACTACTGTGTATTATATTTTGGTGGCTCAGAAGCCCCATTTTTGTATTATGACACTTATGTATTGTCACGTTTTGGATGTTTAATGAAAAACTTTTATGATGATCGATTTTATTTATTTACATGTGTAAAAATGTATGTTTGTGATGAGCTTATGGTCTGTGAAACAAATGTCAATCTAACACATAGTTAGCATATGAGTCAGAAACTTGATTATAAATTCTTGGAACATGTATGTATGTTATGTTGTCAAATTTCCATTCTAACAATCTCACACATAATAATCTTTGTAACAATGTTGGATCCCTAACATGATATAAGCCATTCAGCTATGACACTATTAACTGCAAATCAAGACGTACCTCAAGACAGAGAACACCATACGAAATGGCATCTCATAGAAGCTCGATAATGACACTATATTCAGAAACATTGTTTGAAGAGGGCCGTAAACATACACCTCCTGAAGACAATACCTGACCGGTAGGAGTATAAATCACCCAAGCAGCAGAGGCTGAGTGTTGAGTGTGACGGCTAGCACCATCAGTGAATACTATATATATGGAATACTCCCTTGACATCTACCATAAGAAATGAAAGCTAATCAACAAACCCGATCACCATAAGAAAAACCTAACTATGCAAAATACTGTACAATAATATACAATAATCATCCATACTGAGGATCATGCATAGTACTTTTTAAGATAGAGCCCATTTCTAGGCTCCACCAAGGCTGTCCCCTTGTAATCTACTAGCTCGTAGGAACCCTTCTCTAACACACATTTGACAACGTAAGGACCATGCCACATGGGGTTAAACTTTCCTAACCCCAAGGGTTCTTTAGCTTGATCCCACAAAAGGAACAGATATCCTTCACTAAACTTCCTCAGATGGATAGACTTATCATATTGGACCTTAACGCGATGCTTATTTACTTCTAGAGCCACTAAGGCATCTCGGCGCTGCTCATCAAGCTTCTCTAAGTGGACCAAACGTTCCTCCAATGGGGAAGTGTCTAGTAAGAGCTCTATGGCTAGCTTCAATGAAGGGATTTCACATTCACTTAGCAAGACAGACTCCACTCCATGTACAAGCTGATATGGAGAAAAACCAGTGGCAATCTTAACCGCGATTCTATAATCCCACAAAGAAGGATATAACATGATATGCCAGTTGGTCTTGCTTTGTGCGATGGTTCATCGAAGAATGGAATTAAGTGATTTGTTCACTTCTTCAGCCTATCCATTCGCTTGAGGGTAATAAGAAGAAGAATGCCCCTGCTTATACCTAACTTCGAGGCCAACTCTTCCATCATCCAATTCTAAAAGTGCCTACCATGGTCAGTGACAAGCTCCTTCATAATACTGAACCGAGTAATGATCTAGTTGAATATGAAATGCACGTCTGTCTAACCATTGGATTTAACTGTTGGCATAGCCTCAGCCCATTTTGTGAAATAGTCAATAGCGACTATAATATGATGATGCCCACCAGCTGAAGCTGGGTTTCAATCCATGAAATCAATCCCCCACTTAGTGAAGGGACCGACAATGATAATCGGATGTAACAGGGCAGGATGTGAGCGCATATTGTCTACAAACACCTGGCAAGGGTGGTACTTCTTGACTGCATTGACACAATCTTTAAAGATCAACGGCCAAAAGTAACCCGCTCTCAAGAGTTTTTGGGCTGTAGAAATCCCATATAAATGACCACCACATGCCCCTCTGTAGCAATCATTCACCATAAGCTTGAACTCCTCATGAGTTAAACAATGATGTAAAATGGAATCTACCCCACGGCGGTACAATGTGTTATCTACTATAAGGTAGTTCTTCGATACGTGACGTAATCGTCGTCGTTCATCTCATGAAAGGTGAGTAGGGACCTTCAATGTTTGTAAATAGATNTCAGGAAAATGTGCTCATCGACAAACGTATCTTCACAAACTTCCTCCTCCTCCTCGCTTGGGAAATCAGATATAAGCTCCGCAAAAATCAATGATTTTTTTTATTTTGCCGAAACAAAATCAAGATCAAATTCTTGCAAGATGAAAATCCACTTATTATACTTTCCCCCGATCATCCTTCTAGTGAGGACGAACTAAAATGGATTGACAAGGGCTACCACCAAGTTCTGGTGAAGAAGAATATAGTGTCTCAACCTTTGAACTGCATGAACGGTAGCTAAGGAAAGTTTATCCACATGGGAATAATGGATCTCCACATCTATAATGTTTTGGCTCAAATAATATACAACATTCTCATGGAGCTCCTCATCCTCTTGAACCAAAACCATACCAATCGTCTCCATGGACGCGGACACATAAAGTAAAAATTCACGGCTATAGTCAGATGGATTAATCATGAGGGCCAATGCTAAGGCTCATTTAAGTGCATCAAAGGAATCCTGTGCTCGCTCATCCCAGCAAATAGAAGTGTCCTTCTTCAAAAGACACATAAATCCTCTAGTCAAATTGGCAAAATTAACCACGAATCTTCGCAAGAAATTTGCCACGCCTTGCAAACATTGAAGATGTCTAATGTTTCTCGGGGGAGATAATTGAAGTATTGCCTCAACCTTTAAGGGATCGACTCTTATACCCTCCTTGGAGACAATGAACCCTAATAAGTGACCATACTTCATGCAAAAGATGCATTTATGAGGATTTAACCTAACCAAGTAATGGCGGCATATTTCGAACACTAATCTCAAATGGTAGGAATGGTGCATCCTCTGACGAGAATGAGCAGCAAGGTCATCCAAAAAGACTTCAATAATCGATTTGAGATCATGGAAAATCAAGGTCATAGCCCGCTGAAATGTGGCTCCGACATTTTTAAGGATGAAAGGAATCTTCCGATATGCAAAGGTACCCCAAAGAAAAATAAATGCAGTTTTATGTTGGTCCTCGGGTTTGATCTAGATCTGATTGTAACCAGAAAATCCATCCATAAAGGAAAATACCTCTCTTCCCACACACTCATCCAAAATTTGATCAATAAATGATGTGGGAAAATTATCCTTAGGACAGGCACAATTCAAGTCACGGAAATCAGTGCATATATGGATCACTCCCTACTTCTTATCAACCAGAATAGGGGTTGAAAGCCACTCTGTTAAGGGAACGGGATAGATAAAATTGGCATTTAACAGCTTTTCTATCTCGTCCTTAATCGCGGGTTCTTTTCTAGGATTCACTGCATGCAAGTGTTGTCAAACAGGCTTAGCATTAGGATAAGTTTTAATTTCATGTTCAACAATGCAAGGGTCAATACCTGGCATTTCCTCGTATGACCAAGCAAAGACATCATGAAACTCTTTGAATAGCTCGGTATACTCTTGAATCTCAGTATGGGAACATTCTGCTCCAATATAGACATTTTCAATCTTGCCAGGATCACAAGAGATATTGATAAGGATGGTAGGACTCTATATTTGCCATGTTTCCATCAGCCATCGGACCAGGAGAGCTCAATGGAACCATGAGACTACCAATTCTCTCACTAAGAATCTCCCTAAATTTTTCACACTCTAAACAGTCAAGCTCACGAATAAAATAAGATCTATGATGTAACTCTTCCCAAGGTGGCTCAACTCCAGAAATGGCCTCAATAATAGCTTCATCTGATGGAAAACACTATCAAGGAAATCATGTGCATGAGAAGACTCAACTACCCATGCAGGAAACACATATGGGTCCTCCTCCTCCGTCTACAAAGAGAAAGGACTAGGCTCTACAACACATTTAAGATTCGCTTGATATGCTATCATTGCTGTAGGAAATGGCATGTCCGTTTCGATAGGCTTACTCGAAGGACTTGGTGTAGGAAGGATCCAAGGATATTCCATATGGGAAGTGCGAAAAGACACTGATCTCAATGAATACAAAGCCCCACTGGAACTAGACCCGATGATAAGAATGGGTATAGGACAACTAAATATTCCCATAAGGGATGGATACATGCCAACACCCACACTCCCAGTTGCCAGCTGAGAATGATCGATAATCGGGATAGAAGCTCCTGATGATGCAGTAACACTCGAATTTTTGAATGATGTCTGATCAATCATAACAATATTCCCATTAAATTGAAATAATACAACTTGAAATAGAGAAGAAGCTATGGCTTGCATACTATACATCCAGTTCCTAACTAGTAACAGATTGTAGTCAAGGGGCACATCAACCACCTCGACCTCAATCGTAATGGTCTTCCCTCCCAAACGGACCTTAAGAGAAGGAAGAATTTCATGTGGCTGAAATGATCTACCATAAAAAGTAGTTAACATGGTAGCAGATTTAGATAGCTTGGGGGATCCCAAACCCTTCCAACACAACAAAGACATTACGAAAGTTGCAGCGCCTTCGTCAATCACAGTGCGTTTGACGGTCATGTTAATACATTCTACATGAATCAAGAGAGACACATAGTAAGGCAAGTGAGGTTGTAGTCCTACGATTTCAAATTTGATGATGAAGGAAGAGTTATCATCGTTAACACCAAGAGCAGAAAGAAAAGCCTTCCTTTGCAAAGGACAACTCTGAAGTACTTCAAGTGTAGACATCGCACAATGGGTGTGGCCCAAATCCTCGACAACTAAATAGTTCTAGGTGGCTTGGGCATTAGGATTGTGTCCCGAACGCTTTAGGACTCCCTTAGGAATGTGAGGTGCAACTTCAGGTTTATCCATAGGGTTTTCAATATGCAAAGGACTCCCAGGTGGAGCAGGTTCCTTTCCAAGGTCTGGTTGTGACGAACCATAGTCCTTCGCATGAGTCACAACCTTAGTAGCATGCACCATATTGATGCAACCATGACCACTATTGGCTTCTGGTGGATCTTGGTCTCCACCAGACTGATCATGGGTCCTCAATTTCATGTTTTGATTATGTGGTAAATGGTTGGTCAACACAGTTGGGCCCTGTGCTATGAATCTCGAGGCATCTTCCATACAAGGGCACAAGTGAGTGAGGTGGTTATCCTTACACAACTTGCAAGGAAACTTAACCTTACGTTTAGACTGCTTGTCCCCCCTACTATTGCAGGAATTCTTGTCATTAGAATTGGCATTTTAATTCTTATTCCCACCATTACGATTGTTTTTACCCTTTTTCTTATTCCTTCCAGGTTGCTAGTTACCCTTCTAGTCCGACGATTGCACCGAAAGCACATTTGTCGTTTGGGTGGGTTGAGATGAAGTCGTGGCTTGTACCAAGGTAGATTGGTTGATAGAAAATTGACTCACCTGTTGCACAACTAAATCCATGGGTTTGGTACTCGTACAACCAACAATTCCATCAGAATGCGGTCTAGGTTTGACCTTAGGGTCAAAACTAGAACGCGGAGCATTAGGAATGATATCATATAACAATCCGAATTGAGCATAAATCAAATCCAATTCCTGTGCCCTAAAAATGGCTTATTCCTCATTCTGAGCTCTAGACGTAGAAACATCCTTTTCTATATAAGGTAGTAACGATTTAAGAAACCACTCGAGGAGAAACTCCGGTGGTATGAAGGCTTTAATCAATCTCTTTCGTCTACACCACTCTTGGATATGGTTCGAGATATGTGTGGCTTTGTCTTGCCAAAATGTCAACAAGAGTTTTGTACCAATGTCGTAACGCACTGGTAGTTGGAAGTTATTGAAAAAAGTCATAGCTAGGTCATCGAACAAAACGAATGCCCCCGTAGTTAACTCTATGTACCATTTCATTGCAAGCCCGGTGAGGGTGCGTTGAAACAACCTTAAATGGATCGAATCATCGTGTAAGGAATTAGAAGAGCACCAAAGGTGAAATGTAGTAACATGTTCACTAGGATATTCTCCTGGTTTTCCCTTGAATTTGGGAATGTTCGAGGGAATCTTGGTAGGGACAACCGACCAAGCTGGGTCATGAGATACTAGGTCATTCATTAGTCTCGACAAGTTAGGTAAATTTAACATTGCGAGGAAAGGGAGCCTAGGTTGAGAAGTTCGATGCCACATTCCCTGATAGTTTTGGTTCACATAAGATTGACTGTCGTAACCACCATGGCCATGACCATAGGGTGGCATGGAAGCACCATAATGTGGTGTACCTTGACTATTTGGAGCTACAAAGCCATAATTCAGGGAGTAAGTGGGTTGTTGAGACCCGTACCCATAAGGTGAATAACTCTATGCATACTGTGGTCCATAATATTGTCCATGATAAGCACCATAAGATGTCCCATGGGATGTCCCATGAGAAACTCCATAAGTAGGAATATGAGGAACTCCCTGCAATAGACCATAGGACGTTCCAGATGTAGGAATATGACCTCCTGAGACAACAAGAGGTACTTGACTTTGAGACAGAACTACACGAGTAGCAACAGGTACGAACATGACTAGTAGCAACATTCCATCCTGAAGGACCACATGAATGAGGGGGAGGAATAGCATTCGAAGAACTAGGAATATAAGACGAAGGGACATGTGACGTAATGTAAGTGGTATTCCCTCTAGTCACTCATATTGGTTCTGGTATACGAATAGGACTACTAACACCAGGTCTATGATGAACATATGATGTAGCCTCCACTGCCGAGATGGAGGGTGCAATGTGACTCGTTCTTCCAAATCTCTCCACATGGCAAGGAATAGGAGTGCCCCTAAGCATAGTGTTAGGTTCAAACTCTGAGTCAACATGGTGTGCTGGATCATGTGCAGGGATACCATACATGCCATAACTAACATAACTAGTGCTTGCAGGTTCATGATGAGTCTCATTACTCGGCATCCAATACCAGCGACCTGTGAATGAGGGATCATACCGAGAGTGTGTATGTATATCAGGTGAAGGATCGTACCCAGAGTGTAAAGGTATATCAGGTGAAGGATCATATATAGGAGTAGAATCTTCTTCCCCAACCTCATGAGGTGGAGAAGACAACTCAGGAATTTCATCTTCATGATCTCCCATCGTGTGTGAATCAATGTGAGAAGTAGTCCACCTGGACTGTCTGTTTCTCTCTCCCAAAGGAGGAGGAGATGTAGAAGGCAGAAGTCCTGTTAAACAATGAGAATGATGAAGTGCCGCACCTGAATCCACACTGACTCAAAAAATGAAAAAGACTCTTCTAATTATGCAAACCCTAGGAAAGCTAGCATGCACAAAGCATACACCTATATAATCTAAAGCCAATCACAAGCAAACAAAGGTAGGATATGTGAGCTCCCGAATGAAGCAGGTGTGTCTCTCCTAGGAGAGGCTTGAGACTCCCATACACAAAAAGTGAAGGTTCGTAACCAAATATTGTGGCCCTCAGCTTCAACGCATTTAGCGACTCTGTTGTCCGACCCCAACCTGGTCAAGACACCTATAGAATAACCCCTACAAAGTACCCCCTTGATAACCTAGGTAAGGCAACTAAGGTCACCTCAATATAATCAATGCTCAGGTGGATATTCACAGGCGAGATTGACCGTATGGGCAGGGTATCAAATCCCAAAACTCTCGAAAGAGCCCCCAGATATGAATACAATCCTGGAAATATCTCTGGTGCTACTCAGTTATGACTAGGGTTCATCCCAATCAATAACCGCTCACACTACCTCATGCTTAACTCCCTTGTAAGAGGAGGATCCTAAGAAACACTAATTATACCAAGGAATTTCACACTCTCACCTGGACAAACACATACATGTTGTTGTTTAGTGGTCTTGGAGAATTTACTCACAATGAACTATTCCAAGACCCTAAAACCTAATCTTGTTGGTGTACCCTATAAAAGAAAATAGTGTAATTCATTTTAATTAAGCGTTGATTTTATTTGGCTTATTACTCAAAAAGGTAGATGATCGTGCAACCAATGGTGTTATGATGCAACATGAAGTAAAATGCACACCTAACAATCAATGCAAATGCATTGTGTCGAATGAAAAATAGGGCATGCTACTACGTGAAATGCAAAATTTTCTTCAAATGACAAATGCAATCATTCCTATATGAAAGCCTGACTAATACTTTTCTAAGCAAACCTAGTGCAAGTACCATGCAAAATGCAAAGTGAAATGATGCATAATGATGCAAAGAAGCAAATATTTTTGGATTTTTTGAATAAAAACAAGATAATAAAGCAAAAGAATGACTCTACCAGCCCCAAACTCTGCAAGCACTATTCAAACAACACCCATGCAAAGCACTAAGGTAAAAGAGACCTAATGCACTAATCCCCAAAAAAAATTTGAAAATTCAATGACAAGAACATTCTTAAAAAAAATTTACCCTAAAAAGCGTCTCTGGTAAAAAACAGAGGTGTATAAAGACTCTAGAAGCACCTAAGGAGACTCATAAATCATCAAAACTCACCCACCAACACTCAATCTTCCTCTAAAAGGAAAAACTCAGGTCATACATGACTCTGTGCAGACAACCTGCTTATATTTGCAGATATATCAATCAAAACCACATGTACACATGACTGTGAGGCAAAAACTCATGTATAGGAAGAAAAAGAGATAAAAATGAAGGCAAATAGATAAGCTAAGACAAATTTCACTCCTATCAGACACTACTAGGAAAACATGCCCCCATACCCAACTCAGAAACAGAGAAATCAGAGCAATTCAAGAACATTGAATGCTGATAAAAACCCCCAAAGGAAAAATGACTAGGAACTCCCTAACGGAGTCTCCAATTCTGTTACGGAGAGAAATTACTATAGCTTGGGGTACCACAATAGATAAATTAACTCTAGAAATCAATCCTTTCCTATATGCAAGAGAAACCAAACATATAACACTAAAGGATCTCAATTCGTACCTTATTCTAGACGGTTGATGTAGATCCCCGTTGAGATTTTCCACTCTCACTTGTATTAGCAATTTTCTTCCTCAACATTCAGCAAACAAGACAAGCATGCTATATATACTTGTGCTAAACCTACTCTAGAATATATAATCAATAACATATAAGCATTTAAAAGCATCCATGGATCAAATACTCATTCAAATACACATTATTGGATAGGAAAAGATATTTCTATTGATATAAAACAAAGATTACAAAAGTGACAACCTCTGTCGGCACGTCTACGAATCAGAGAAACTAAGTCCCCCACTTGGGCCTCCACCACTTCAATCCTCCATCTCTCGATAGAAAGATCACAAGCAAAAGGGAATCTTGGGAAGAACACAAAGTGCTCCAAGGGACAAAGGGATGCATACTCAAGTATAAGCTCTAGCAACAATGGACTATAGTTTTCTTGCTCTTCAATTCCTCCTCCTTCAATGTATCCAAGGGGTTCCTTATATAGCTCTCCAATGGGGTAATGGAAGGTTGAATTCGAGCGATCTCAAGGAATATGGAATGCCAAGAGACAAGTGACTTGGATCCACATCAAGGAACACTCCAAAATCATTTGGCCTTCTGCACACATCCCGATGTACATGGGTTTAAGGGTCAAATCCACGTATATACACAAGAAAGGGATTAAAAGTTGCGTATGGAAATTATTACATGTTTTTAAAGATGATCTTGGGAACATCAAAGGTACAAAAATGGTCCATGGGGTCTAAGGAGTCTGCAGAGGGGCAGGGAAGGCCATAAAAGTGTGATTCACCATGTGTGGTAAAATCAGTTGTAACACCTGTGTTGGGGGGGAAGATATGTCGTTGGATACTTCTCTTTCAAGATTTTTATTTTGAGATGATTGTGAAGCCCGGTCGCTTGAATGCATGCCCAAATCACTTATCATGAATTGAGATAGGTGAAGAACCGACGAACATTGAAGATGGGTTACAGGATGCGTAATTATTCAAAATCGAGATGGTTGATGAATTCTATGAGAAAATAGTTCAGTTTTTTGCAATAGGAACAGCACTAGAAGAGATTACTACAATCCAGAAGAAGCAGTTGGTTTTCCAAGCCATAGATTTCTAGTTCATCACTGGACAACTCTATAATCTAGGATTAGACAAGAACTTACAGTGATGTGTCTTACTACATGAACAAGGGCAGGTATTGGCAGAAGCACATTCGGGAGTTGCAGTTGTACACTACACAGGTCGCACTACTACCAGGAAGGTCCTCCATGTAGGGATCTGGTGGTGAACTCTCAATGGTGATGCAATGGACTATGCACAGACTTGTGACATTTGTAAAAGGACTTGAAAACTGTCAAGGAGGGATGGGATGCCATTAGTACCTTAAGTGACGTTAGAGCCAGTTGAAAAATGGGTTTTGGACTTTGTCACGACCAATAAACCCACTTGGAAAGAGGACTGGTACATGATATATTTTTACACCAATGGATTATTTGACAAGGTGGGAAGAGGTCACACTAGTGGTAGATTGCACCACTGTGACAACAACAATATTCCTATTTGATAACATTGTTACTCAGTTTGGGTCTCCAAAGATACTGATGAACGATCAAGGGAGTCACTTCATTAATCGCATGGTCAGTGCATTGACATAGGAGATTCATATACAACATAAAAAGAGTACCCTATATCATCCTCAAGCAAATGGGATAGTTGAGGCATTCAACAAGGTGTTGGAACATGTGCTTACAAAGGTGTGCAGTGTCAACTGTGATGACTGAGATTTGAAGATTCTGGCAGTCTTGTGGGCATATCACACCACTTTCAAAATATTGACAAGACAAACTCCATTGAAGTTGGTGTATGGGAAAGAGGAATTCATGCCCATGGAATACATTGTTTTGGGTTTGCATATTGCAGAAACGACATGCATGGATGATGAAGGAGCATTAGAAGAACTCCTAGCATAGTTGGCGTAGCTAAAGGAAGATTAATTTTTTACAGGTTTCCACCAGTGCGTTGAGAAGGATTGACAGAATGCTTGGCATGATCAGCATATCAAGAACAAATATTTTCATCAAGGAGACCTAGTGTTGCTGTATGAAAGCAAGTTCACCAAACATCTGGGTATGTCTAGATCCATAGGTTATCAATTCCATTACTTCAGGAGGAGCACTACAACTACAACAATTAGATGGTGCGATGTTTCCTAAGGTGGTGAATGGCAGCAGACTAAAGCCCTACAGGAAGGGCTTGAAGTCGTGTGATGCTTGAGGTACTACGCAATATGAAGAATTTTTTTTTTTTTGCATAGGATGGCAATTAGGAGGATGGTGCACCAAGAGTCAGTGGTCACGCAAGTAAAAGAATTAGTGTCGCAGTTGGGGAGTCATGTTGTGCTAGCCACAGGGTCGTGACAGAGTTAAATCAGCAATAAATATAGCAGTTAAAGTAGTTAGTCGGAGGAACTTTTGGACAATACATGCATTAATTGCGGATCTGATCATTATATTGGAAGGATCGGTGACGAATTCAGGTGATTAATGAATGATTTGGTCGAACTGATTAAAGAGATCGTATTGATTTGGTCATAATGGTTGAGAGATCTACTCAGTGCTATAAGAAGAGGCAGAACAAAGTCAGAATTCACCATTGTGAAATATTGAGTTGTCAACTGAGTTGCAGAGTTGTTGTAGTGATTTGAGTCACAGAGCAATGTAAGGTTGAGGTTCCCCATTGAGCACTTGTGGGAACTTGTTTGGAATGCCGAGTGAGCCGATAACAATGGAGAATTTAAGAGGGAGAGCTTCACTAATTATTGGGGTGCCCATCAAGGAAGAGGTTGCAAGCATGCTGGTGGGTTCATCATCAGTTTTGAACAATAAGAGGGGGGTGTAGTGGCCCAAATCCGTGGTTTAGAAGAGCGGACAACTAGAACTTATACACGAGAACAAGAGCAGGAGGCTGCACAAATGGAACCATCGACATCCGGGGATGAGGACTCCACATCTTGAATAGGTATTTCCATAGTAGATATTCCTAGCTATGTGCCTCCATGTCGACCCAATGCAAAGCCAAGAAAGATTATGAAGAATCAGAAGTACCCAGTCACGATTTTGACAATACCACAGGGCATGGTATGCACCATAGACATCGTTCCCTCCATCATGTGAATGAGATATGAAGATCATGATCTGATCACATCAACGGAAATCACTGCAGTTCCATATATACCCGCGACACCAGTAGGTAGCGTCCCGGTAGCATGCGTTCCACACAACTAGGTGTGGGGGTTGGAGATATCAGGAATATTAGGCCTCATCAACATGCCACATTTTGGGCGGTTTACAGAAGCAAACGCATGCATGAAGCAGCTCTTGGAATGCTTCCATGGTGGTTTTTGTGGCTGGAATTACTAGTCACAGTCACCATTGCACTCATTTCAGATATCATAGGGCTTCTTAAGGAGGGGCCCGACCCATCACAATATTTTTAGGGGAAAGACAACGACAAGAAGCTGGTGGCTAAACTGAAGAAATGGTATAACTTGCAGCACAACATGAGGGAATACAATTTTGACAGCATAAATGACTAGGTTGTCTACATCACAACATGGATTCTGTCAAGTAAGATAGTCAGAAAGAACCGACCCAACCAGTGCACTTTAGGGGTCATTGCATGCACTGACCAGTGCACATAGGGGGTGCAGATGAATTGGTCTATGTTTTTAATGAACCAGTTGATGGATGATGCGCTAGCAGTCCAAGTGGTGCAATGACCGTTCACTTACAGTTGGCTTCTTATTTTAATTATACTTGTTTCTTGGATGGAGCCTAAATATTATCAGGATATGAACGTTGAAGCTTCCAAGGTTTGTAAGGGAGCGTGCTACCAGAACCTATGGTATGTGAAGGAAATTGAGCATCTCAAGGAAGAAACAATTTAATTCTAGATATATTGGAAGGCGCTGCAGGCTACAGCTATGAAGCAAGTTTCGGTTGCTTTTCAACAAGTGCCAGAAAACACTGAGGACATGGATGCGGAGGAAAAATAAAAGAAGCTTAGGGTCGTGAATTGCACAGTTGAAGTGCGACAATAAGATCTGCATGCCTTGGCAAATACAGGAACCCCACCAGAGCAGGATGAGGAAAGGAAAAGCACCATTGAGTACTTGGTGACACAGCTGGAGGAACTAGAGCAAGAAGCAAAGCGAGTCACCAATGTGACTACATAAAGCAAAACTTACAATGCAGTTGCAGGAAGCCGAAGGACAGTTGGCCACACTTAGGACATTGCTTAAAGCAATGCCACCAGTTGTATAGATCACGAAGGAAGCAAAACTGAAGGATTTAAAACAATGCATTGAAAAGGAAAGGGAGTGTCAGCAGAGGCACAACACGCAGTTGGACGAGTTCCAAGACAATTGAGTGCCACTTTTAGTAAAGGCAATTTTATTGCTATAGGAATTTCAGGATGGCCGAAGAGATGTCACTACAAATATTTTCAAGCACCTGTTGGAGCACAAAGTGAAAAAAAAGCCGAGAAAATAGTGGGAAGATCAAGGATCGGGTCAAAGAGATCACCCAACAGTACGAGGACTTCAAGGTGAAGATCAATGGTTACACCATTTCCAGTTGTTGGGGTCTTGTTGGGAGGTATTTTTTAGGACAGTTAGCTGCACAGCATCGCGATGCTGCGCAAAGTCAAAGATGTTGCATAAGTTGGAAGATCGAGCGCAAGGAGGATTAACTATATTTTATTTATTTTGGTCATATTTTGTATATTTAGACTACATAATGTGGATTGTGATCATTATTTTGTAGATTTTGTTCCAAGTAGCTAGGAAGTTCACTTAAGTGGACCACCAATGTAAAGGCGCAAGCCTATATATGTATTTAGGATTGCAAGTGTTAAGTCTTCTTGGCTACTTGTATTTTTGATCTTTTGGATATATTTGGATATGTTGTTAATCTAGAGATAAAACCTGTGTAAGAGATGAATTAAAGAATTGTTTTGAAGAATCTGTGTTTTGCTGCGAAGATTAATATGACATGACGAAGATTGGGAAGAAACATTGTGTCTTTTTGCATCTTTCTGTTTTCTTATTTTATGCGATTTGAATGTGAATGCGATGTGTATATGTGAATGATGTGATGATTCTCTTTTATGAATGATGATATCTTGGTAGATCTGTCTATTCTTCTATGTCTCTGTTGCGATCTAAGTACTTTAATGATTCTGATAATGTATAACCTAGATGTTTTAATCTATTAAGTAATGCTTCGTTGAGTTGACAGTAGATGCACAGTCCTCCTTCATACTATAGAAACTTGGTTCCTACATTCCTCCCTTGAACATATCGGGTGAGACTTCATCTGCTCTACAGGTATTGCTGGGCTGGTGCTCCTAGAAATCGTTGTGTTTTGGGTGTCGGCAAAGAGTTAACCCCTGTCGACGAGTTTGTGTCAAAAAATGCTCTGGATTTGATTTGCATCTCCAAATAGTTATGATACCATGTGAAAATATGATTCAAATCAATATCTAGGAGCTAAGGAAATCCTCACAATTCAATATTATTCACAAACTATGCAGAAAAACAATGAAAAGAGAAAAATTAACACACATATATGGTGCCAATAACTATAATTTCTACTACTGTACATCATGTAAATATGTGTGGTACATGTTTATAATACAAATGGATAAAATCGTTATCCTTAGGAGGAAAATTGGTAGCATACATGTGGCAGGATTAGGTTGGACTCAAACCCCTCTAGGTCGACTAATAAGCTCCCAAACCACCTCAAATGGTCACGATTGGCCATGTGAACATGGGTGAATCATTCCAAGACATAAATGAGGGTAGGATAGGTGTGGTGGAGTGTATGGGTGAGTAGGAGTGGCTCTAGGAATTATTTAATGGGCCAAAAGAGCCAAAATGCACCTAAATACATGCATGGACGCCTCTGGTCAAACTAGTTCGTAAGAAATCCCCAAGGATTGAAATGTCATTAATGAGGGTGCCCATGCTCTTAGTTTGCCAAAAATATGGATTTTGGGTGCATTAATGAGTCCAAAATTCCCATATACCTTGCTAGACCAACATAACCAAGGTGTGGACCATATGACATAAGTACAAGACAAATGAAAATGTGTCCTAGGTGTATGTGACCATGGTGCTAAGTGGGATGATTCTCTAACAGATAGTGTTGGAATTATGATGTATTATAATTTTGATATCAGTCCAATGACTGTTTTAAATACTACAAAGAAAATTATATGCATGAATGCTCACATATTGTTGAATGATTGAAAATGTCATATTGTAGGTAGAATTGGCTTAAGGATGACAATGTATGTAAGTTCCTAATAAAGGATGGAATCTACTGTGTGCAACATCTAAACATTATGTGAATAATATCATGGTTGCAAAATATTATTTCTATAGGAAACGGATTTGTAAATTTTAGATTTGAAATTTTTCTAATGATTGTTTGGTTAATATAGAATCGTGACAAGAGGACATGCCATAGTTGGATGTCCAAGTTATGGAAGCAAGTGTAGAGCTATGAGGGACAACATGTTGCCACCTAAAAGAGCCAAATAATATGAGCATGAAATCATGGTTTAATGAATCTAATTTCTATAAGAGATAGAATCGTAAATTCAGATTTGAATTTGATTATTAAAGCTATTGATGGTTTGGTTGTTTGTGAAATGTGTCAGGAAGACCATGTGTTATTTCCCGCAAAGAGCCAAACCTGATGAGAAGAATTTTGCATTGGGAAATCTAGTTCTACATGGTAATAGATTTGAGAATTTCTAATTGAACCCATTATGATGAAAATATCATGGAAATTAAATGGAACATGTATTGGTTCATCCATAAATTTTGTTTAAAATGTTTTATGATATATCATGAGAATTGCATGCTTGTATATAATCTAGGTGAGATGGTAAAAATATGCATGTGGGGAAAATGTATTCCTTTTTATTTTCTAATAAACCCAATAGAGGTTTTTCCTTGGAAATAGTTACTATATGCCTGATAAACTTAGTCAGTAATTGGCTTGGAATTTTTTATTGAATGTTGTGATGCAGCCAGCATGTTGGCTCAACATTTGTTTTTATATGTATGCACAGTTGATCTGAGGCTTGCAGAAACTTGGTTACCTTTAAATGCACACCCTAAAGAGCACTGGAAGGGTGGCTACACTCACGAGACTGTATAACAGAGAAGAAGTAAAATCCTTATGTTGGGTGGGGAAGGTCTTGTGGGTGCCAAGTTGTATGAAGTCAAAGTGGGATGCATGTCGAGCTGAAGGAAGATGCTTATGTAGAAAAGTATTTAGTTTATTTTGCATCTCCTTGATGATTTAATGTGAATATACATGTGTATATGACTATGTTATGATTTTGAAAATTTTGTTAAGGGATGAATTGTTGGCAGGCGGTTTTGCAATAAGTTAGTTGTGCAGCATCACAGATGCTGTAAGCTCAAAGACACCACACAAGAAGAAGATTAGAATATTTGATATATTTTATCCCATCTTTTGTAGTTTTGGACCATATTTTGTAGAATTAGTTAAGAGTTAGTTAGGAAGTTTTCTAAGTGGACCTTGAATGTAAAGGCATGAGCCTATAAGTAGATGTAGAATTGCAAGTGTTAATTATCTTTTGGAGAGCACTTGTTGATATGTGAACTTTTTTGGAGAATATGTGATTTTGTGCAGAATTAATATAACAAGATGGAAGTTGAGATGAATCATTTTGTTCTTTTTTGTTTTCCCGTTTTATTGTTTTCTATGACTCAATTATGAATACAATGTGTATCTACGACATGGATCTATAAATGATGTGATGTTTACCTGCTTTAAATGAGGTTATTATGTTGGATTTGTTTACGCATCAATGTGCTTATTGCAATTCTGATATAATGATGCGATCTGTTGAATGATAATGAATGGTTATGTTAAAACATAAGTTGAATGATAAGATCTGTTAATATCACGCTGATTTCATAAGTAGATGAAGACGGTCCTCTCTCATTCTGTGGAAACTTGGTTCCATGAGCTCTCCCTCGAACATCTCGGGTGAGACTTCATCTACTCTACAGGTGTTGTGGGATGGGGTAAAACTTGTATGGGTCAGTTCTCAAGGTGATCGCATTGGTTTGGGTGTCGATAGAGTGGGAACCCCTATCGACTGGCTTTGTTGACTAATCTTGTGTCAACAAATGGTTCCATTGTCGGGACCTTAGTGTGAATGAAGGGAGGACATGTTGCAACATCTGATGAGACCGTAAATTCAAGATTGGTTCAATCAAAATCTATGACACCCAAACCAACGTGATCTCACTCTGTTGACACCCAAACCAACGCAATCTCCCTGAGCACTAGCCCAGAAATATTTTACCCCATCCAGAAACACCCGTTGAGCGGATGAAGTCTCACCCAAGATGTTAGAGGGAGATCTGACAAAACCAAGTTTTCATAGAATGAGAGAGGACCATGTGCATCTACTTATCAACTTAGCGTGACATTAACATATCTGATCATTCAACTTATGTTTTAACATAACCACTCATTATCATTCAACAGATCACATCGTTATATCAGAACTGCAATAAACATATGAATGCACAAACATATCCAATAGAATAACATCATTAAAAGCAGGGAAACATTGCATCATTTATAGATCCATGTCACAGATACATATTGGATTCATAATTGAGTAGAGGGAAATAGGAAAACAGAAAAGAACACAATGATTCAGCTCAACTTCTATCTTGTCATATTACTTCCGCACAAAATCACAGATTCCCCAAAACAATTTACAGATCAACAAGTGCTCTCCAAAAGATAATTAACACTTGCAATTCTACATCTACTTATAGGCTTGTGCTATTACATTCAAGGTCCACTTAGACAACTTCCTAGCTAACTATTAACTGATTCTATAAAATAATGACCAATATCCACAAAATATGGTCCAAAACTACAAAAGATGACATAAAATATATAAAATATTCGTTGAGTTTGCGCAGCATCCGCGATGTTGTGCAACTAACTTATCCCAAAATCACCATTACATTCAAGGTCCACTTAGACAACTTCCTAACTAACTATTAACTAATTCTATAAAATAATGACCAATATCCACAAAATATGGTCCAAAACTACAAAAGATGACATAAAATATATAAAATATTCTTTGAGCTTGCGCAACATCCGCGATGTTGTGCAACTAAATTATCCAAAAATCGCCTACCAACAGGCCTGCAACACAATCTTGTGGCTCGTCCTCAGGCCACGTCAATTGGACATGGTGTACTCATTGATCTTTAGCTTGAAGTCTTCATACTTCTGAGTAATTTCCTTCACCTTTTCTTTAACCTTCTTAACAATCTCCTGAATTCATGTCAAGTCATGCTTCAATGGGTGCTCCACCATATTCTCAACAACCTCCTTTTTTGCTTCCTGCATGGTTGTTAGTGCAACAACTTCCTTAATAGAAATTTTCACTCCAATATCTTGGAACTCATCTAACCGCTCACCATGCCTCTATTGTCTTTCCCTCGGTTTCTCAATGCACTATTGCAAATATTTTAGCTGCTCAGACCTTGTAATCTAAACAACTGGTGGAATTTATCTCAATGTTGTCTTTAGTGTCTCCAGATACCCCTCTGCCTCCTCCAACTATTTGGTTAGTTGCAGCAATTGCTCATATTGGACTACATTTCCCCAAAATTGCGTAGTCGCATCTGTGACTTTCTTCGCTTCCTACTCCATCTCTTCGAGTTGTGTTGCCACATCCTCTATGGTTCTCTTCCTCTCTGTGATTTGTTTAGGTGGTGTGTCTAGATGCACCAAGGAATTCAAAATATTGTTGCCACGCTCCAGCTACACAATGATCGTCCCTAGTCACTTCACTTTGGCTTCTATATACCCATCCGCAGGAGCTTCCGGCACTTGTTGACATACTTCAGAGATGAGATTTTCTAACTGCACCCTACGGTCCCAAAGTTGTTGCTTTTTGACTACTAGTTGTTCTTTCTTTTTTTTCAATTCCTAAATCTCCTTGGCACTCTTGGCCCTCAAATCCTTTTGTTCCATCTTAAATGCTTCAACTTCTTTCTTTGATTCTGCTTCCTTCTCCTACGATCGCAAAAACTGACTTTTGATTTTCTGCTCACTGTCTGCCAACTCTTTATTGGTGACTCTTTGCATATGTACCAATGTCTGCATGGACAGCATGTTGATGTCGATAAACAGGTCCCGTAACTGCTACAGAAAGGCATTCAAATCCTCATTGTTGGTCTCAACCATAGTCAGGGAAATTTGAACATTCTAAACCCGTGTCCCAGTGTTGATTGAGCCAAATTCTTGCACAGCCACTCCTTCTACCGCTCTCTTCAAAATAGAATCATACAAAGAATCAAGTTTTTTTCTTACCTCTGCAAATCCCTCTTGCATGGATTTCTTCATTTCCTTTGTTGTCGCATCTGTTGCATCTGTAACTTCCTTGAAAAGCTAATTCAACTGTGCTTCCATCCTTGGTGCGGTGCTACTAGTCGCACCTTGTTCATACCATTTCTTTGTCCTTACTTCGTCAAATGTGCACTCTGCATCCGAGTCAGTGGGTGTCTCAGTCGTCTCTGTATCGTATTCATGGTGACTCTGCTAGTCATCCTTATGCATGGGATCAATAGGTGCATCTGCTAGGGGTCCTGTTGATACTTCCTCCAAACTCACTAGTTCTCTCCATGATGTAGGCCAATCATTCACAGTCGCCTCCAATTCCCCATCAGACAACTTGTAAGGCATCGACAACCATTGCTTGTCTGGGTCGCATCGTGCTTGTACGTGAATGGTGTGGGGGGCGATTTCAAACCAAGAAATACCTTGATAATTCATCGCAGCTTCCTTATATAACCTCAGAACTTTCACAGTAGTCACCTACAATGCTTCCCAATAGATCCAAAATTGGATCACATGGTCCTCCAGTATTTCAAGTTCCCTTACCCACCAGATATTTTGGTAACGTGAACCCTTAAAAACAATTACCACTTACACCTCCATGTCTCGATAGTCAACTTGATCCATCCAAGCCATGAACGTGATCAATATTAAAAACCAACTATATGTAAATGGCCTTTCTCTCGCCTGTACTGCCACTACATCCTCCACCAACTGGTCCATTAGAAAGAGAGACCAGTTCATTTGTACACCCTCCGCACATTGCTCTACACACGCTATAACCCCAGAGTTACATTGAATGGGGTGATTCTTCCTTATCACTTTGCTAGAAAAAATCCTTGCATCGATACGCACCACCTGGTCATTGATACTTTCGATGTAGTAAGCCTTCCCATCACGTTGGAAACCATAGCACTTATTCAAACTTGTTGCAAGTATCTTATCACTATCCTTTCCTCTAAAATATTGCGAGGGGGCTGGCCCACCCTTAGGTATCCCTGTGATGTCTAATATCAAGTCCACTATGATTTCAATTGATGTGTCCAGCCACAACATCCCTCCATGAAAACAGGCCAAAGGATTCTTTACACAAGCATTCACCTCATTTAGCCACCCAAAATGCAGCATGTTAATGAACCCCAGCAATCCCACTTTATTCATCCCACTCACCAAGTCCTCAGGAATGTGTTCTATTGGGATATATCCTACTTCTACCATCAACACATATGGTTCCTTCGTAACATCCTCCAATGCAATCAAGTCATGGTCATCATAGTTCATCTGCATCAGTACATGAATGATGTCTATAGTGCATACCATCCCATGTGGTATCGCTAGCATCTTCACTTGGTACTTCTGATTCTTAGTGAGCTTTCTGGGCTACGCATCAAGCTGGCAGGACAATATATACCCAAGGAAATCCTCAGTAGACACCTCTGCATGAGCTGCTAACTCTACGACTCTTGATCTTGATGGACCTATCTATGCAGCTTCCTCCGATGCCCTTGCATACATTCTAGTATTCCTCTTCTTTGACATTGAGGAGCTAGGATTTTTTCCCTTCCTCTTATTCTTCGATGCCGACGATGATCCGATCATCATACTTGTGATTTCCTCCTCAATGGTTACTGGTACGACTGGTGCATCTCGTTCACTTGAAATATCCATTGGGATTGGTTCACTCTTCATGTCGCACTAGTGCCCTGCAAACAATCAACAATCGCTCAACCTCACTTCACTTAGAAAATCACTCAATTCACTATGATTCTTCTCTAAAACTCTACAACACAGTTCAATTTTGCACAATGGTGTCTTCTAACCACATTTGACCCCTTCTTATAGAATCAAGTCGATCCATACCCATCATGACCAAATCAACGCAATCCAATTTACCTCATCATGACCAAATCATACATTAATTTCCTGAATCCATCGTCGATCCTGTTAATCCAACGGTCGAATCTGCCATCAATACACGTATTTTCAACAAGCATAGTTAGGTAAATTCTTTAACTATCTACATTTATTACTGATTCGACTATGTTGCGACCCTATGGACGTTGCGACAGACCTTCCTAACTATGCAAATGACTCCCCTACTTGCGCATCCACTTCCTACTGGTGCGCCATCCTTCCATCTCTCCATCCTACCTACTCTTTTTTTTTCATTGCGTAGTGCCTCAAGCATCGCATGATTCTGGGCCTGTCCTATAGGGCTTAAGATTTCTACCATTCAACAGCTTTGGTAGCATCACACCATCTAACTGCTACATTTGAACGACTTCTCTTGGAGTAGTGGAATTAATAAGGTATGGTCCTCACCAATGCATCTGTAACTTACTTGGATGCTTCACAAACTTGTTGTCATACAACAACACCAAATCTCCTTATTGAAACTATTTTTTCTTTATATGGTGATCATGCCAAGCCTTATATTGATCATTCTCGATGCGTTGGTGAAAACCCGCAACAAAGTGATCTTCCTTGAGCTGTACTAAATAGTTCAATCGTTCCTCTAGTGATGCTTCATCATCCATGCCCATCAATGCTGTGATGCACAAAATTAGAACAATGTACTCCATAGGCACGACTGCCCCTTTCCCATACACCAATTTGAATGGTGTCTTCCCCATCAATATTTTGCAAGTGGTGCAATATTCCCACAAGACTGATGGAATCTTTAAATCCTATTCATCGTGGTTTGTGTTATATACCTTTGTAAGCATATCCACCAACACTTTGTTGAATGCCTCCATTGTCCCATTCGCTTGAGGATGATACGGGGTACTCTTCTTATGTTGTATATGAAGCTCCTTTGTCAATGCATTGATTGTGCGATTGATGAAGTGACTCCCCTCGTCACTCATCAATATCCTTGGAAATCCAAAACACATCATAATGTTATCAAACATAAACCTCACTATTGTCATAGTGGTGTAATCCACAACAGGTGCAGCCTCCGACCATCTTGTCAAATAATCCATCGTTGTAATGATATACCACGCACCAGTTCTCTTCCCAGGTGGATTGATTGGTCCCACAAATTCCACCTCCCATTTATCAAATGGTTGCAATGTCACCTGAGGTACCAGTGGCATCTCATCCCTCATCGATGGTTTTCTAGTTCATTAACAGACATTGCAGGTCCGCCCATAATCTGTTGCATCAATATGAAGAGTGGGCCACCAAAGCCCTGCGCGAAGCACCTTCCTCATAGTAGCTCGAACTCCATAATGTCCACCAGCAACTCCCGCATGGACCTCTACCAAAATCTACCCTTTTTCATGTGGTAGGACACCTTGCCACAAAATCTCATCCAATCCTAGTTTATATAGTTGTCCAGTGATAAACTAGAAATCCAAGGCCTTAACCACCAACTACTTCTTTTGAATTGTGGTAAGGTCCTGTGGTGCAGTTCTTGTCACCAAAAACTGAATGATTTGTTCATAATAATTATCAACCATGTCAACTCTGAACAACTGCACATATGGCAGTCTATCTTCAATGTTTGTTGGGTCTTCACCTGTCTCAATTCGAGATAAATGATCAGGGCCAGCATCCAAGCAGCCTAGCTTAACAATTATCTCAAAACCAAACTCCTGGAAGAGAAGTAGCCAACAGAATATCTTCCCCCCACCATAGGCTTATTGACTAGGTAGTTCAAAGCATAATGGTTTGTAAACATATTGAAATGACTTCCCAACAAGTAATGCCTGAACTTCTGTAGCGCATATACCATATCTACATCTTTCCTCTTTGTGTTTGTATAGTTTTTATCCATAGACAACATATTCCAACTAGTGAAAGCAATCAAGTGATCTAGATCTCCTTCTCTCGGTTGCATGAGCACTACTCCTAGCGCAACAGACGATGCATCCACATGAACATGGAAATCCTTGTTCCAATCAGGGAATACTAGTATTGGTTTGGAATCCATCTTGGCCTTCAACGTATCAAAATTGTCTTAACACTCTTGACTCCATACAAATACAACATCCTTCTTCAACATTTTCTCCATCGGAGCTATGATTGCAACATAACCTCATATGAACTTGTGATAATACCCTGTGTGCCCCAACATTTCTCTAAGCATATTCACATGCGTAGGAAACGATAAGCTCAAAATCAACGCAATCTTCGCAAGGTCAACTAACAACCCTTGCTTGCAAATGATATCACCCAATAGCATCCCAAAAGGTGCATAAAAAATAAACTTCTTTGAGTTCAACATGATCTGATGTTGTCGACATATTTCCAACATTAGTTGCAAGTTTTCCAGATGGTCTCCGATCAATCCATAATTTGTCCAGTCATCCATATAAACTTATAAAAACTTCTGAATAAAATATTTGAATGCGGAGACAACATCATGGGAAAATATCACAGGTGCATTCTTCAACCCAAAATGCATCACAGTGTACTAAAAACATCCCCATTCAGTAACAAATGTTGTTTTGTGGCGATGCTCTTTTGCAATCCTGATCTAGTGATAGCCAAAAAAACCATCCATGAAAGAATACATATTCTAACCACCTACTCTTTCTATCACCTCATCATTGAATGCTGTTGGAAATGGATCATGCATACACACATCATTCAATTTTATGAGGTCGATGCAAATACGAACCTCACCTGTCTTCTTATCTTGGACCACCATGGGACTGATCCATTCTGATTCTTCAACCGACTCGATTACTCCAACATCCAGCATCCTATCAAGCTTGGCTTTGACCCTCTCCCTATATCACGGATTCAGGCAATACGGCCTCTACCTTACTGGTTTTGCATCTGGATTCAATGGAATCTTCATCTCCCGTAAATCTCCTAGTATCCCCTTCATCTCAGAAAACTTTGTAGGGAACAAATATTGGAATTCATGCAACAAGTCTGTGATATTTTCCATTGTTTCTTCATCCTAGTAGTCCCCAACATTTGCAAACTTTGGGTTCTCCTCCGTCCCAATGTTGAACTTTATGATCTTTAATGGATGATTCATTGAATCCATCAATACATCCGGTGCGGGGACATCCTGAATCCCTTCTGTTTCTAGAATATTGATATTCTGTAGATCGTCGTCATCCTCAGGTCCTCCAGTCACATTATAAAATTCCATCATCGACTGCATCTGACAATACGCATGTGGATCCACTGGATATGCAACCGAAACTACCTTCAGAGGACAATGCATAAATTAAGGTGGGGGGAATGTAATTCCATAGTTTAGCCTCAAAATGTAAAATTTAAAATATTGATGCAAAATGATAAAATATGGAACAAATGGTCAGAATGACCAAGACTATGCAAAGATGAAAATTTTGATATTAATATAAAAATATCTAAATGGTTTCATGGGAAGAAGGATGAAGAAGGGATGGGGGGGGGGGTATGAGTCCATAAGTGGTAAAGTGGGAGTGTGCCTTAGTTTATCTCCCTAACCTTAGAAAATTAAACCAATTATTAAATTATGATTAAGATCCATACTTTTGATTAAGCCTTGTCTCATTAACTTAATAAGGGGATTAAGGTGGTAAACGTGGATCCATGTGGAGTGGCCACAGGGCCATCTGATTTATGTCTATAAAAGTGAGTTTTCTAGTGAGAGAGGGGTTTTGTTATTCACTATTCCTCCACCATTTTGAATTTTTATTATGAGTGTTCTCCTTTGGAAGCCATAATTGAATACTGATAGTGAATGAGGATTTCATGGGTATACACGAATTATGCATCCCATTAACCCAAGTAGACTGGTGAGAGATAAACCTAGATTGCAGTTTGTGCCGTGGAATCCAAAAGATTCAAATACTTCCTATCCAACCTATGTTGGACTGCCAGAAAGGAACTGGAGGTTTCCCAAGGGACTATTAACTTAGAGAAGGGAGCTTGTTCCTGGAATTGTGCAAGTTGATGGGGAAGGAGAGTTAACGATTGGGACAATTGTGGAAGGGATTTAGGCACCAGTGAGTTGTATGATAATTCAACTGATTAAAATGATATTTAGGGAGATATTTTCCCTTGTGGATTGATATCCCCAACTCAGGGGTGACCCGTCAAAGTAATTTTTTGCTTGACCGTTCCTATGGTTGGGAGGAACATCCTTCACATGCATCCATTTGGAGAATAATTACCCAAAACATAATTTTGTGTTTGTGTTTTATTGCAATGGTTTAATTATATGTTTCCATTTTATTTTATTTTATTTACTAATTATAAATGTTGAAATACATTAAATTTTCTTGGACTGGCATGTATATTCATGTTGTGTTTCCTGTAAATTATATAAATGCATAAATTGTTTCGGGTGGCCATAATTATATATTTATGTTTTTAAATGAGATGTAATTAAATAAATAAAAAATCAGCATGAATGTTGAATTTGGATATGGTGTGGAAATTTAACCAAAGAGATAGAACAATTACACTCACAAAATTGCTAATCAGACATGCAAAATTAACACCAAAGGAGACTGAAATTGGAGCAAAACACTAATCTGTATTGAATAAGTGTACAATAGGAAACCTTGTGAAGTAATAGGCTTCTGAAATGTATAATTACATGAGAGATTATAATGCATAAGGATTCCATTCGAAAAGATCAAAAAGTAGGCTTACTAAATCTAGTCAAATCCCCCATAGGTGCATAAAGTAGTTTCCAAATCCACCAAGATGCTCACGAATTAGCTAAGTCAAGTAGGAAAGATAATGAGGGATGGAAATAAAACTCATACATGCTTTTATTAGGATAAAATGAGGGAGGATGATGTGGGTAAAAAACAAGTCAACTACACCTAGTCTATCTTTTCCTTTTGACTTAATTCTCAATAAAATAGGCAGCTTTTCAAAAAAAGCAGATATTTTCTTTGGAGGATCTATAATAAAGCAGACATGCTAAATATGGTTTCCAGGAGGTTTCCCAAGCACTCCATGACTCATTTTTAGAAAGTGTTGACTTCTAATATATGTAGAATGAAACTAGCATAGAGTGGAATCTAGGAGACTAGGTAATAAGACAAAAATGATTTAATTAATGTCTAAGGTAGGTAACTATGGGTTGATTATTCTAACATATGGAATTCAAGTGCCACATCATCTCTATGGTCAATTGAGGTGGTTGGGTGCATTACATCCATACTTAATTGGATGGATACCCAGTTAGAAGAATCACCTCATTTATTTATACGAGTGTTGGATGGCTTTGTGGGTCAACTCAAAATTTTATTGTGCAAGGCTGACTAACATTAATGTCATCTTTATAAGCTGACATATATCAATGACAACTTTGTGGGGAAACAAAACATTTTTACATCAATGACACTTTATTCTAAAAAGTCCCTAGGCATGTCAAGTTGGTCATGTATGGGAGAGAGGTACTCCAAAGTGTCTGATCTATAAACTTATTGATTGCATGTTTCCTCTATTGGGGCCTTCGTCATTAAACTAGAGAATTTCATATTAAGAAAGAAAAGGACTGAATCCTCAAAGAAAGTGAGTGAAGATAATATGGTGGATGGCATGGGTATTGGAAAGAAAATCAACATGTGATACCACATCTTACCAATGATCACTACATATAAAATTTGAGGAACTCAATACATTATGTAGTCACAAGATTTAGGGGGCACTCACTCTTATTCTCAACCTCCTAATTCAAAGTGCCAAGTGAAACAAATAAACAACAAGAAAAAGGATGTCAATGTAGGAACTAGTGTTTCAATACCAACAAAGGATAGTAAGGTAGGGACCAATCCCTAGCAAGGTATCTCCCTAAATAGAAAGGATTAAATTGGACCTGATAGTATTGTGGAAGATCATTATCAGAACCTAAGATATTAGGATTGAATTGGCAGTGCTTCTCTCCTCGAACCAAGAAATAAAAATGTATATATGGCATAAAGTCTCTCATACGACATGGATCTAGACTTTAATAGGATTGGTGACAGCCTAATTGAAGTGACCATCTGAATTTGAAAATTTGATTTGATGACAATAAGAGTAAGTATTCATCGCAAACCACAACTAAATATCAATTTCTAACTTATGTTTCATTATATAAAGTCATTGCAGTGAAACATGAACTTACAAAAGAAGGTTTAAATAATGGATTATGATGAATATGTTGTAGTTATACATTTCAAAAATTGTTTAATATTCATTTCCAAGGTGTCTAATAACTTACCCTAGAAATCAACCAAGGTGGAGGAAAAATATGGACACAAACAAGTGTCTTTTCAGTCTGGAAATCTTTTAGATTGACTACTCACCACTTCATTGAAGGAGATAGATGCAAAGATTATGCCTGAGATTGGGAAACTCCTTTGTTCCTTTAATCATTCTAAGTTGAGATCTATAACTCCCTATACATGACAATTTAAATGGTGTGGTTGACATGAGGAGAGAAAGGACCAGTTGGATCAAATAGCAAGAACTCAATGATTATCAAAGAACATGTAAGCCAAAATATGCCAAAATCAAGGAAAAAGAAGACTTGAACTCAATATACTAGGTTACAAGACATATATTTGGAAGATGGCATATTTTATTTATGTAAATACCACCAAATTGAACATCTTCATAACTAGACTTCAAAGTCAAGAAAACTGATGAGATTACCCATGTAAAGGTCATAACAAAAGTGATAATTGGTGATATGGAAATCTTGTTCCCTCATGATTAGTCACTACGATGTGTCTCATTATTGTACAATTTTGAATTCTATCACAACTACATTTGAACACAAAATCTGGTGACATACTTCAATGATACCCAAAAAATTGGATGTATCATCGGATATTAACTAGTGAATTTGAAAATTTCTTCATTTTTTTGCAATTTTCTCCCAACAATCATTGGATTTACAGCACACATATATTTTTTTGTCAGATTGAAGATAGTCATGAAAACAGACGTCATATTTTCGATGTGTTTAGAATATATTATAATTATTATCCTATTTCTCTTTTAACTTGTTAAGTGGAGTGGAGGTGGGAGTGAATAGAGACTAAGAATGTATGGGGGTGTGGGGATATGTAGATATCCTATTGAGTAGAGAGTCAGGAAGGGGTAATGATGAAGGAGTTGTAAAGGAGGAATATAGTTGATAGGTTGTGGGTGGAAGATACATGGAAAATGGAAAACATGGAGGGATCATATATGGGTAAAACATTAATTGTCCTAATCGCACATTATCAAGCACAGGGGGTGAGGAAACATGGGGATTAGAATGACATTATTGTACCATCATAATTTGAGTACCATCATCATCTTCATCATCAAAATAATGATAATCCTCATCATTTTCATCCTGATTGACATATTTATTATCACTATCATCATCATCCTCCTTTTCATATTCATCATCATCATCACAACCACCACCATCATCGTCATTGTCATTAATTCCATCATCAGCATCATTGCAACCAACCTCATTTCATCCTCACCATCATATTCATCACCATTGTCATCATCATCATTGTAATCATAGTAATCCTCATTTTCATCATCATCAAAGTCATAATCACCATTGTAATGTCCCAATTTGAAAAATCCGAATAAAGGCGGAATTTTGGAAAAATTGTCTTAACTAGTCTTGACTCTTGGGGATTCGAATGGCACAAGGGGGTCCCAAATTTGGTAGGAACTTATGTGTGGATTATTATAAATATTTAATGGGCTCTATGATATTTATATTACATTTCATGAGAATCTACAACTTGAATTGGGCATGATGGAAAAAAGGGTAAATTAACTAGCAATTTATGATGCAATTTCCCCCTAGGGTGTGGACAGAAATGACTCTCCAAATCCTATTAAAACCTCCCAAATTTATGAAAATATTATGGGGATTGTAATTATACTTAATTTAATTTCATTATATGTGGTTAATATTTCTGCAACAAAGTATTAAAGCTTCATATTCGAATGCACAATTTCAGTGATATTTGCTTAAGGGAAATGACACAATAAAGCTCAACTTCGACTCATAAATGGTGCATATAATGGTTCAGAATAGAGAAATATTATTATGTAACATTGAAAAAATTTCAATATATTACTAACAGATTATAACATTGACCCAAGTCGCAATACACATCAGATACACAATCTTCATTGAAAGGGAAAATCATCACATGGAAACTAGTCACAAGAAAGCTTGGAAATGTGGACATTTGCAAATGTATTTATTATGATTTATAATTAAATAAAATATAAAATGTATATTACATATCCATACATCATACATCATATATTTTGCATCAACTAAACTCAATGGGACACAACCACCATTCACACTAGTACGCCTTCATAGAAAAACATTGAAATATGGAAGTGGAAATTGAGAGAATGGGAGGAAAGATGGATCAAAAAAAGAAGAAGCCTCATATATGCAATAAAAAACTCTCTTAAGATCCAAATTATATTTCTTAATGGCCTCTCCCATGGCCAACTTAGATGAGAATCTCATTCTCTCAAAATTGGCTCACTAGCAGGGTAAGTGTGCACTCATCGTGCAAAGGACAAGCAATTGCTCTCCGAATGCCAAAGGAAAATTCACAAATGATCAAAATCCATTTCCATTCCACATGAAATATTTTTATAACCCTCACAAGGTCATCCAAGGTCTAATTCATTCCCATAGGCTTCCTCCACCTCATCCTTGATGTTTAGTAACCTCCATGACACTTGGCCTTCTCCTCAATCCTTTATCTTCCACCAAATTCGAATGTTTGCCTCTAAATCCCAAATTCGACCTATTGGTGGATATTTTTATCCATTTAATGTCATATTTGTCATATTTCAGCAATCAGTTCTGTAATCAGGTCTGATTTTTCATAGAATCTTCCATCATTGTTGTCATAAAGCGCAAGGAATCTAGCTCCACATGGCACCTAGTTTCTTCCTAGACTCTTCCTCTTCTATGGGGAGTTAATTATACTCACCCATTTAAATCCTCGGTCTCATGATATTTAATTTGATGAATATTCACCTTCCAATAACCTTCCATCACCCATAATTTATAAATTGGAATTAATTCATGACATGTGTAAGGAGGCATCTAGCCACCCAAGGCCCCCATGGAACTCCAAATGTCCTTATGAAGCAATTACACTTTATTTTATCCATATTTATTATTTGTATGACCAAAATTAATGTGTAAATTATAAAATTAGATTCGCTTAGGTCCCATAGCTCCCTTATTGCAATATTTAATGGCTCCTCCCCCAACCTAGGGAACTAGTCGGTGGGTGAACATTGTCAACTAGTAGACCTATTGGAATGGGGACATGACAGTCCTCCTCACCCAATATTTATTTTCCTCAAGAAATGCCAAGTTTTTATGCTGCAAATTTTTCTCATCTTCCCAAGTGACCTCCTCACTAGGAAAATCCTTCCATTGTACCAAATATTACTTGATTGTTCTACTTCGTAGCCTTCTCTCCCTTGTTCTCAATATATTGTTTGGAATGAGAACAAGTTTTCCTTCATCAGCCAAAGGTGGTAAAGTATCTAAAACTGAAATATGCTTCCCTATAACCTTCTTTAGAAAAGAATCATGAAACACATTATGAATTTTTCTTCCCATGGGAAGCTCCAATTGATAGGCCACTTCTCCAACTTTCCGAATTACTTTGTAGGGACCATAAAATCTTTGTTTGAGATTTTCTGAACCTTTACATTTTATGGTGTTTTTTTGTACGGCTGCAACCTCAAATACACCAAGTCATTTACTTGTAATTGTCTCTCCATTCTATGTTGATCTGCATATTGTTTCTGTTGATTTTGAGCAACCTGCGAGTTATCACTAGTACAAAAGCGCGGATTTTTCCACGTTTCTTACTTTTTGGTGTAAAATCGAAAGCAACAGGAATGAGGCGTCACTGTATCCATGCCTAGCCATCGCTGTATCCACGCAGGGACTCTTATCCGTCGATGTATCCACGCCTAAAGCCTTGGACGTCGCTGTATCCATGGCTATCTGTCGCTATAGCGACGGCACCGTCAAGTTGACCTAGGGCATTAAGATTTTGTTGGCTTTTTACAACGGTCAACTTGATCTAGGGCGCAAAAGTCATTTTTTTCTGTCACTATAGCGACATCTAAGAGTTCTATAAAAACGAAGACCTTAACGAGATTTTCTTCACACTTGCCATTGTTGCAGCATT
>LPNX010009867.1:63775-171510 GCA_001517045.1 Pseudotsuga menziesii | reverse complement strand
TTACATGAATTTTATACAACATAACCTAGATACAATATATGGATTTTCGAAGAAGTGTTACAAGATAATGCTGGCATTTTTTATAATAGATGAAATAGTAGAAACAAGATGGTGCATTTACTGTGGAATAGGTCGTGGATTTCATTTGAAAGTCCTTGGTCCCTTGAATTAAGTACTCAATTTCTGATTTAGCCATGTGGCATGTTTGATACTATGCTGCATGGTTTTCATTATCCCTGTGATCAATTACGAGCATGATTATCAATTTCGAGCAGAATTCTGCTAAAACTTATGAAGTATTCAATTTCAAGCAACTTGTCTCTGCCCAATTCAGAACTCCATGGCAAAGCACCAGCTTCCTTAACATCAATATCTGATAGAGTGATCTATTAGCTTCATAGTGTGTCAATCTTATTTTATATTTTGCTTTGTAAATTTGAGAATAAACAGAGCAAGTCATGATGGTTATATATTTTTTGTATTTTTTAATATTGCATTTTTCCCCTAAAATTTTCTGGGCCAAGTTTCCTTGCTGTAATGGTTTTGGAAACCCATACCTATTTCCAAGATTCACTCAGCTTAGTTTAAAATACATGTAGCTTTTATTTGGAACATCTTCTCCATAGAATTTGAGCTCAATCTCTCATACTTTTCTTTTTGTCTCCTTTCAGAGGGAACTGGTTGAGAAGTTGCTCCAAGAATCCTCCCAATCCCATGCCATAATTTGTGATAACCTTAAGAAGGCGTATTCAGGAAATGATGGTAACTCTGAGAAGTATGCAGTTCGTGGTTTGTCACTTGTTGTGCCATGAGGAGATTGTTTTGGTATGCTTGGACCCAATGGTGCTGGGAAAACCACCTCTATAAACATGGTAAGGACATCTTAATTATTCTGCATCTTAAAACTTTTTAAATTTTCATGTCCCACATACTCTTTGATTGTCACTCCACAGTCATCTTCTATGCATTCATTTTGTAAGGATGTGTACTCTCAAACATACAAAGTTCTTTTTCTTCCAATGGTATCTGATGTTCACTAATGTATTTTATTTCTGATCTACCATATGTTTCAAAACTCATTGATTCATGGTTCCTCTAATGGTTTGTACATGAAATTCAGTATTTTGTTATAGTCATTGAGTTGCAGTTTGCTCTCTTAAAATTTAAGACCTTAACACACTTTGTTCTGAAGATTTGACAAGAACTCTAGTGTTTACAAGGTCATTGTAAACATTCTCTTTCAAAAATCTAGTTGGCTAGGAATATTTTTATTCTGAAATTTTAAGAGTAATGTTGTTCAGGCCATTTGGTAGCCATTGTAATTTGTCATTGCTTTAAGGTCATCAGGTCATCTGGTAATTATATCATTATAGGCTTTTTACAGCCATCTATTCAGGTAGGTTATTTCTGTTGCTATTTTTCAGTAGTTTATTTTTCTGGAAAATTATGTCAGTTTGGCATACTGTCTCCTGAGTCCTTTTCACCTTCTAAATTATTGGTTATATAGAGTTGAGAGGTATGAATTATGAAACTTGGAAATGTGAACAATAGAATTGTCAAACTAACATTTTCTCAATGTTCAGAGAAAATATTATTGATGGATACCTGTCCAAGTACAGACTATTTAGAAGTTTATTGATTCCATAATTTGTCAGATGATTCAAATGAGCTGGTTCAGCTTACACCCCCATATAAAGTACTATTTGGAGATATGAAAGAAAACCTTTATGTAAGGAAGTGCCGTAGAAACATTAAGAGGCTTGAATAATCATATCACAAGCCATGCATTGGATAAGATATTTAAATTGAAATTTGTATGTAAGGTCCCTATCCCAAATGAGCTAAAGATTTTCCCAACTAACTTGTACTTGGTTATGGATCCTCTTCAAGTACCCTTGTGTATGAACTGCTATGATTAATTTTGTTCCGACTGTGGGTGAAATATGGTAGAAGAATTTTGTCAAACACTTGCAAACATATTGGTGTACTCACTCTTTGCACCTCAACTTCAACTATTGGGTTGTCCAGTACATTTCTGAGTGTATTTGCTTATGTTTTCAGGATGCTTGGAACTGTTTGTCTCATCATACATTCATAGTGCCCTTATATTCTCATTGCTAAGATAGCACATGAAACAACACAAATTGACAAGCTAAAAAGGAATACATCAACAAAGATTACAGACTAATAAAATGTATTTAAAAGATTTTTTACATTCCTGAATGTGCCAAGTAGCTTCATAGTGTGTCAATCTTATTTTATATTTTGCTTTGTAAATTTGAGAATAAACAGAGCAAGTCACGATGATTATATATTTTTGGAGTTTTTTCTCTTTCTTGTTCTTCAGGGATAATCTTGATGTCTTATTTTACCTACTGCTGCTAACAGGACAGAACTTTGAGGAGTCAATAGTGATCCAAAAACTACCATGGTATCCACTGCCAATGGCCAAATTCACTTTGTGGTGGTGCCTCTAATGGCAACTGTAACCTAGTGGACTAATTCAGATATACAGATACCATGAACCTTGCATAAAAGAATCTTCTATGCATTCTGAGAACCTAAGACTAACATTTGGGCTAAACTTCTAGCTCTTAGCACAGGGATGAGGGAGTCTCTCAACCAAGGCATTAAGAAATTATTTTTGATGGTGATTTCAGGCCGTGGATAACTTGTAAAAACTTAGCTGTATGTTGTGGTTGTATCTAGTTTTAACAAATGTTTGGGAGTGTAAATTTTATGTTTGAGAAAGAATGCCAATCAAGTTGCGGATTGTCTATAGGCTAACAGAGCCTTTCATTGGTTCCCACCATTCACCTGACTTATTTTATATTGCTTTTCACTATCTTATGTTTATTTCCCCATTGCCCTTGTTTGGCTCTGCCTTGTCCCTCCTACCCTTCTCTGTCATGTGTTTTCTCCCCATTCTGTGGTACCCTGCTGTATGTCCATCATTATTCTCTAGAGCATCAATCTCGATGTTGAGGCCAGCCTTGGATGAGTCTTCAAGCAGTCAAGGTGGTCCATTGTACAACAGACAGTAGTTTTTGCTTGAACCTCACTCCATGGATTCATTGATCCACAGGGTGGATCTGAATTGATACCCCTGGCCTTGATTAGGTGCTTTAAAAAAACATTGTCAGATGAGTGTATACCTGATACCATCAAACAAATTAGGACCCACATTGGAGAGAGAGATGAGGCTGAGAACTGGTTTAAGTAGGAAATGTGTAGTGCCTTGTACCAATGGGGGTTGACATTGGAATTGAGAGCATCATTGATTCATGGTAAAATGATGGAGAATTCAAAATGAAAGTGCTTATCAATCTGGAACTTATTATGGACAATTTTCCTAGCTGTCAGCAGGCAACTATCGTTGAAGTAGAGATCTTGGTGGATGACCTGTTCGGTTGCCAATGATTCACTAAGAAAGATTCTCATCTGACTGTCAAATGAGATTTGTTGGGCAATCTCTGTTCCGAAATTATCTTGTGATGTTTTTTCTAGTTTATAGTTTTGAGGCTATGTATGGATCAGGATTATATTAACTTAGTATTAGCTAGTTTTCTATGTTTTGTGGATTGAAGGCTCTTAGAGTATTGAATATATTTCTGTTGAGTTTATGATTGTAAATTTGGGCTTTTGTAAACATGGATGTATGAGTTCTGCCATTGTAGACATCAATACATGTTTTCTCCCATAAAAAATAGTTTGACCCATGAGTACTTGCGAGTGGAGCTGGCAATTGATGAGCCATATTTATGGGGAGTGAGCTTGACTTGTCACTGAGTGATCTTGGCTTGTTTATGATCTAAATCTACAGCTTAGAATTGCAGGTTTAACTGATGGATGCCTCTCTTTAAGAGTGCCTTGCCTTCACAGGCTGGAAAGAAAAAACAAGGAGTCTTGGTTTGGCAATAACTGTTGGTGAAATATACATTCCCTTGATTTCTAACTGAATATTGTGAATGGACTTATATTTTATTTTCTGTCAAGTGTGTCAAGGTGCTAATGTATTGAGGTAAGAGTGAGATTTAGAGACAAGGGAGGCACTCCTAAGGCTGGGTGGCAGCTGTATGCTAGGAAAGAAAAGGATTATGGCAATGGGTATGGAGTTTGAGAGTGGCATATCAGTTTGTGAAGCTTTTTACTTTTTCTATTATGTTTTTGTAGATAATTGTAAATCAGAGCACACTGAAGATAGGCTGCTATTCTGGAGAATCCCATGGTGGAGGTGTAGGGTGTGTAATTGATGGATGCCCGCCTCGAATTCCTCTATCTGTAGTTGATATGCAAGTGGAACTTGACAGGAGGTTTGCTTTTCATCCTTGCAGAAATTTTCTTTTAAAGAAAAGAAAGAGAGTTCATTTTGACATTAGTTTTTGACATCTAGAACAACTTGCTAGCCTGCTAAATATTCCAGGACTATCATGAGAAAAAAAGGTTGGTTGCTGAAGTGCCAGCCTTTCTGACCACATCCCACTCAGCTATTCATTCAGCCAAACGCATATCCTGGGTTTGGCAAGCATTCAGCCAAACCCATATCCTGCAGTAACCTTGAATGCTGATGATTCTCAATCAAATCAAAGTATTGCAACTTCTAGAAATCAATAGGAATCTTCATGCCTAGGTTTCATTAAATAATGTTGAGGAATGTTGATATAATGGCGCAGGTTTCATTTTGAAGGCTTAGGTATGCCTGGGACTTCCATCTAGGGTTTTAAAGAACCAGGAGTACCCATACTTACTCCTTAGGGCTGCAAAAAGGGCCCAAAAAAACACCTAGAATTTTCCCACCTATGAATTAGGGAACAACCACATGCACCATAGGCATCTTCTGCCATTAGTCTCCATAACCCATTATCTAGCAATGCTCTGAAAAAGTAATGTATGTTCTTAATCCTCCCATCCTCCCATTTCCTATCATGAAATGGTGTATAAAGGAGTATTGTATTTCCATAATAACGTTGGACATCACTCCTTTTTGGGTTGTTTATTACAGGAGAAATAAATCTTCTAGAGATGTCGTATCTCGTATCAGCTCTGGTCTTCTCAGCAACAGCATCAATTTTTGCTTCAGGCAGAAGCATCATCTCTCTCTCCTGCTCTTGGGGAAACAGATCCACGTAAAGTTAAGTATTTGTTGACAGATGGATCGGCAGTGCACGGTAATTATGGTGTACATTTGCTCTCTGTCAACTCATATGTGATTATTAGTATAGTGTGGTGTTTTTTGCTTTAGTTTTAGTGTTTCATTTTAATAATTTTCATTTTTGATGTTGTTTCCTTCATCTACCGTTATAATCTAGAGTCTTTATATATATAATTCTAGAGTCTACTTCATTTACATGTTTGGGACTAATGTAAATATTGATGCACAATTGCATACTCATTTGCAAATGCATATTTGATTGAATAAATTGTGTAAAACATAGTCTAAAACATTTTTTTTGCATTTGTACAGGATAGGAAAGCAGCAAAACATTCCAGGCATGCCCCTAATCGGGACTTGGGGACTATTTTAGGGATCAACAATGCTGAGTCATTTAATTACAAAAGATCAGAGCAGAGTACCCCTGTACTAAAACTTGCTTTGCATCCCCGTCTGAAAAAACACATGAAATCACACCAGGTTGATGGATTTAACTTTTTGCAAAAGAACCTTATAGCTGAAGAACCTGGTGGCTACATTTTGGCACATGCACCAGGAACAGGGAAGACATTCCTTATGATTAGCTTTATTCAATTTTTTTTGACTAAGTACCCAGAGGAAAGGCCACTGATTGTAGCACCCAAAAGCATTTTGGGTTCATGGATGAAAGAGTTTAAAAAACGGGGAGTGGAGGAGATCCCTGTTTATAACCTATATGATGTAACCTATAAGGCAGAAACGTTGAGATGCAACCAGCTTTAGACATTGAGAGAGTGGAAAGAAAAGAAGAGTATTCTCCTTGTAAGTTATTCACAGTTCTCAAGTATAGTCTGTGAAAAATCAGAAAATCAAATGACACAATGTTGCCAACAAATTCTACTTGAGGGACCAGGACTGTTGGTTTTAGATGAAGTGCATTTCCCACGCAACAAGGACACCAACATACTCCATGCTCTTTCCCAAATACATACGAGGATATGGGTGTTATTGTCAGGCACCCTCTTTCAGAACAATTTTAAAGAGCTCTTCAATCTTTTGAGGCTGGTAAGGCCTAATATTTTAAATTTGAACTCTTTTCAAGCCTTCTTCAGCCGGTTGATCAGTATCATTACTGCAACTGAGAGGCATCCAAAATTAATGTACAGGGGGCATGTTCAAGATACAGTTGAGAGAATCAGGTTCCCTTTTTTTTCTTTGCTCACAATTCCTCTAAACTTTGTTAGAGTTCCAAGTACAGACTCTATAAGCTTAAAGCTAGCATATGTTCTTAAGATTTCTCATATTTCCAGCGTTGTTATGTTTTCAAATCTAAGAGCATCTCACTGTAGATTTGACCTTCAAATATGTCTTTGCAGATAAATATAAAGATATAGAATGTATTCAATACCATCAACTAAGACCTATGACCTGCTGCGTATTGCATGGCTATTAACTTACAAGTGTTTCAGGTCTCTCTGTTTTCGGTAGCATAGAGATTACATAACCACTTAGTAATATAGCAGCACATATAATATGGCGAATACTACCTCTGGATATATCCAAAGTACTGATTGCTGCAAGGTTGTTGACTGCAAATTATTATTATGCACTAGACGTAGAAGCTGTGGAAGGAGGATGCGTCTGCCCAAACGAGGGCAGGTGAAGGAGGCCATTGTAATCTCCGTGTTAAAAATAATTGTTTCTACTCTTTCAATGGGAAAGACCTCCTCTCGTTCCAAAACACATGATTCTACTGATCGGATGAAAGAATTCCAATTAAATGATCGACACCTCGCATATTGTGCATGTATACCTATGGTTTTTGTAAAACTGAAGAACAAGAAAGAGTTAAGATGAACGAAATAAACACATGAGTTATGGTTTGAAAAGTGGTCAAAATGTTCTTTCTTCTTGAATTCCATTTACAGTTTTAATGATCTGAAATATCTACCTTCTGCTTTCTGGTCATTTGTCACTGGCATGGGCTGAAGAGACCGTGCCAATATTTGAAGTCCATATATTGTTACGATTTGATTATTATTACATCTTCAAAGGCTAGTATTGTTATAATGTGATATTTTTGCTCTGTAAAATGTCTTCGTTCTCCAACAAGTCTTGTTGGTCATATAAATAGGGCTTAGTTACATGATTAATTGAATTGAATGGCGGCTTTTAAAATTAAACTTTTCAGAAAAAAAAAAAAAAAAGCTATCAAGCTGAATTTATCAAGTAAATTTTTTTTTAAAAAATTTCAAATACCGTCGCTTAAGCGACGGCTGGAAGTATTATTTTTTTTTTAAATTCACCAACCATGGATACAGCGACGGAAAGACGTGGCTATAGCGATGGAAAGGCATGCCTATAGCGACGGAAAGATGTGGCTATAGCGACGGAAGGGCGTGCCTATAACGACGAAAAGGCGTGGATTTAGCGACGTCTTGGATTTGCATTTTTTAAAACACCTTGTAAGGTGTGTGGCTATAGCGACGGAAAGGCATGGCTATAGTGACGAAAATGCATGGCTATAGCGACGGCTTGGATTTGCATTTTTAAAAAAACCTTATACAGAGCGTGGCTATAGCGACGGAACATCGTGGCTATAGAGATGGCAAGGCGTCGATATAGAGACGGCTTAGACATTTAACTAAATATAGAACATTGTCGCTCTTGCGATGCAAATTAGGGGTCGTCTCTATTGCGACAAAATAGTTTCCACGGAACAAAAAACACTTAGACGTGGCAATATCCATGCTTTTCCGTGGATATTGCCATGTTTTTCCGTGGAAAAATTGATCACTTGTACTAGTGATATATATCATTAGAGTAAATAAAAACACCATAAAAATTTACATCAAGAAGGTGCCTCGTCAAAGAATCATGAATGTGGTTGTACATCCAAGTAAGTAGATAACCATGTGACCCATACACACAAGGATCAAGTATTATATAATATATTCCCCAATGACATAGGTGAGGATCCCATGTCCCATAATTATTGTCCAAAAATATATAATTTTCATTGATATAATCAGCCATGTGTTTTTTCATCCAAGAAGTGAATGAAGAACCTCTACCAAAATCTAAACCAAATAAGGAGAAAAGAAAACATGAAGACTTAAAGTGGCTCAAAGAAGTATCATCAATACACCCATGAATATGTATATAATCATGAAATAATAGAGTATTTTGCTTCAGAAAATAATTTTATTCAATCATATATATCTTAACCCAATTGTGGGATGAAACTTCTTCGACATCAATGTTGTTCTGAACCCCGATATCAAGTGGTCTACCATGTGGAAGATCAATAAAAACTTTTTCATACTTTTGCAATAGTTTCTCTATCTCATTTAGGTGGTTAAAAACCTTTATGTTTGGATTGGGAGATGTGATATGACATTCAGCAGCCCATTCTATGTCTCTATGCCTTAATCTAGATCTCATACTATTGCAATTCAGTACTTGAGTTGTGTAAGTGTGTTTCCCTCTTACAACCCTTAGTACACTTTTCGAATCTTGAAATTTCATGTTAGGAATTTGATAATTTACTATATTATACCTTATAGAATACAACCATTTCAATCCCAAAACCACATTATTATCAGAAACATCAACCACATAAAATATATCAACGAAAGTGTAGTTACCTATGGTGACTTGCAACTTTGGAATCCATGTTTTGCACTGCATTGTTTTGTGACCAGGAATGAAAAACATGAATCCATTGAGTGGTTCAATAGGTATATTAATTTTCTCCATCATATATGCATCAACGAATTTATTTGTGGCTCCTCCATAGACCAAAACTTAATCTCTCATTCCTAGTACCACACCCTTGCATCGAATAGTGTGACAGCATGGAACTACTGAAAGTACTACCATTATTGTTTTTCTCGGTGAAGGTTGAATTTATTATTGTATTTAATATTCATATTCTATATAATATGAATCCTATTGATCTTAATTGTATCCTTATTCATCTATACCCCCTTCATACTCATCATTATCAGAAAATACTTCTATGTATTGAGATTTTCCCTTAGTTCATTTATGCCCCAGTGTCCATGGTTGAAAGCATGTGAAGCACAATTTTTTTCTTTGAAGTTCATCCCTCTTTAGTCCTTTATTATTATTTTCAAATGAATCTCTTTTATCATGATTCTTATCAGGTGCATCTCTTTGCCAATGTTTCTTTCCAAATCTGAAGTTAGGCTTCGGAGAAAATCTTTTTCTAGGAAGCCCATTTTGGAGATCTTTAGTCAAGATCATTGCATGTTTTAATGTAGTGGGATTGTGGTATTTGAACAAAACACTTAAGTGTTAAAATAATCCTTTAGTGGACAAAAATACTAACCTTCCCATAGACACAACATCCACCTTGATTAATAATTTTTGAAACTCCATCATATAATCAGTAGGGGTCCAAACTTGCTTCAATTGGGCTAGTTCTTTGAAAGACAATTCTCAATCTGTTTGCTCAAATATCTGTAGTACCCTATTTATAAATTATCCACATGTTTTAACCTAATCGTGACCCAAATTTTTCATTCCATGGAACCACCATTTATTGGCATCTCCTTTCAAGTGAAAAATGACCATTTTTAAGGCATCTTCTTCCACCATCGGTTTCAGTTGAAAATATACATCTATTTTTTGCACCCAAGTGTTAGTAGAACTTTGAGAGGAACCATCAAAATTAGTGAGTGTAAATTTACCAATGGAACAATTTAATTCTTAGTTTTGTTATAGAGACGTATTATCTTCCTTATTTTTTAGTTTGTTTGGAGCAAGAAAGTACAGATAAAATGATACACTTTGCTTACAATCTTCATCTAATTTATCCTAGTCTTTTGCCATTGTAGCAAGTTCAAGTTGAATGTTAGGATATTATTTGGGTATAAGAAATTTAGGTGCAGTGGGACTTGGTGTTCTCTAAAAGTCATGGGGTATATTATGGGGTCCTTTTCTTGATAAAATATGCTCACCATTGTCTTATTTTCTTCTGATTGTGAACTACAACTATATCCTATTACTCCTTTGCTTCCAAATTGGATAACCAACAATTTGAATGTTTTCATAAGCTTATGGTTCATATTATAGGTTATTTAATAAAATATAGGTTTCATGAGTTTAATATATTCCTCCTTATTCTTATCATCTTGGAGTCCATACCCCTCGTTAGTCACAGTTTCAATATAATGTAACTCTTATTCTTCTACTTCTTCTTCTTCAACAAAACCACTTTCAATTTCAGGTTCTAAGGGTGGTGGATTATTTATTTGAATACTAATTAAGACCATTATGTGCCAATACCATTCTCTTATACCACTTTTAATGTCCCTTTTTTGAATTTTTATTACAATGACCAATTTTTCACTTTTTTCCCAATTTCAACCTTTGACTAGTTTTGATGTCTTGGTCTTCGAATCGACCCAATGCTCCCAAATATTTCGAGAAGGTGTATGAATGATATTAATACTTTAAAAATATTTTCATGGATTATTTATGACCCTCCAATTACTTCTTCAAACTTGTTTAAAATTATGACCAAAACAGGAGTCTTTACTAGCAAATTGGGGCTCCAATTCCCCTCGGGTAAATGTTGGAAATGGATTCTCAAATGCTCCCAAAACCACTCGAATTTATGAACAGAGGAAAATAATGATTAAGGGAAACTTTTAAGGTCTCATATGCATCATTATTCCATTCATAAATTATGTTATTTGCCTCTCCCAAATAGCTACAAAATCACTAATTCGACCCTTAGGGAAATGGCATCAAATCTTCTCCAAATGCAATTAAAGTGAGTAAAATGACCTCAAATGCTTAATTTATGAACATTAAAACTTGTAATAATAAAAAATTATATTAAATTCATCATAATTATATCATAGCTACATTCTTCCATTCTAAATAATCAACATTACGATGGCCTACAACAATATACTAGGGAAATGGTCATTGTTTGCTCATTAAAATTCATTTTTACGTACAACTATTTGATATTTAGACCTGATACTTTATGAGAATTAAGAAAATATAATATTTATATTATTACAATAATAAATGGACAATTAAAATCTCCCCCAATTCAAAATCATCAGCATTACAATGCTTCACAACAAGATAGTGGGGAAATGACACTATTTCTTCATTGCTTAACATTTTTGCATGAAATAATTGGTATTTCAACCTGAGAGTCTTCTGAAATTGAAATACATATAATTTACATAAGAAACTAAAATAATGGTCCATTATAAGCTTCCCTAAAGAGATCAACATATCACCCAAAGCGCAATCCCTCCATGAGCAAGAATATGAAATAAAAACTGGAAATGGTTGAGAGAAAGTGCTGCACTAGAAGGAACCACAAGTTCCCTGTAGATTAAAACTGAAAATAAAACTACATTACAGATCCATGAAATACCTGAGTGTCCTCTCAAAAAACCAACTTGGATGGGAATCTTTCACCCTTGAAATTGGCTAGGGAAAGAAACTAGTCATCCAGTAGCTCTCTCAGTTCACAAATGCAAATTTCTCAAATGATAAAAAGATCATCTCTTGGATGATCCCTGTATTTTATAAAAATACTTATCCTTATAAGGTTACTAATACATCCACAAAATCAATCCAATTCAATTAGGGTGTGTTCTCAATATTTTCCAAGTGTCCTCCCTTTCCTATCCTTCCATCTTCCCCCAATTCGAGTGGGAGACCATTGAGCTTCCCCAACTCACATGAGCACCCTCTTGGATGACCTATTTTCACTTAAAATGTTATAAAGGTCATATGTAATATTTAAGGTCCACAATATGTCATAAATGTCATAGCATCTTCATCATTGGTTCCATAGATGTCATAGATGTTAGGGAATCTAGCCCAAGTGTCCAAGAAGCTCCCATTTGACTCTTCCTCTCCCATGGAAGTTACATTTTATTCCCAATTATACCTATGAGGAATATGGACAAGTATATTATCCTTCTAACTCATCCAAGAACATTAGTCTTCCCATGGATTCAAAATTTGAAGAGGAGGATCCCATGTGGCACAGAAATACTAGCTTGTGTGGGCCCCATAATCTCCATGTGTGTCCATGATCCATTGCCACTTCAATTTTATCTTGTATTTATTTAATAAGCCCCATTATTAAATATTTATTCCATTTTAATTTCTGAACATCATTTATTAGCTTCCTTATTAAAATCCAAATGTATCCGTCCAACCTAGGGAACTAGTAGGATTGATGGAATTGTCCTACTATGCAATTATTTAAATAGGGACATTACATCTGTGATGTGACCCCTAGAACATGGCGGTATAATACCATGAGGAGGGTTTTAGAATATGTCACTATGTTCCCCCAATATTTTTTCTAATTCACATCGGTCAATATTGTTTCTCTCGTTAGTTGTTCCTTCCATAGCATAGAAGTGTAAGAAGAAGGCTTGAGGTCCCTTTTTTACCATATTTTCTATTTTATTGGATGAAAAACAATTGGGGGCTGCAAAATTAATATTGTAAAGCTTATATTTCCTCCAATTTTAATAAAACTTTATAAATTTTGATGTAAGTTTAAGCCGACTGTCCCCAATGTTTCCAACCATTTTGCACCTAAAACAATGTCAAACACTTCAATTTCCATAGCATACATTGGAAAATTTAGCTTGTAGTCCTTTATAGATAGTTATACTTTATGGAATTTACCATCGCATGGTGTAGTATTGTTTCCTAGTAACCATACTTGGAGACTTGCGGTACAGTATATGAATATGCTTAACTGTTTCACTACCCTAGAGTTTATGAAGTTATGTTTACTCGCACTATTGATCAACACCATCGATTTCATGTTTTTTATATGGCCAAACAATTTGAGTGTTTGGGTTTCAGAGATGCCTGTCATTGCAGCCACTCAGAGTATTGGTGTAATGTTATCCTCCTCCTTTCTAGTCTCCTCACTAATTGAATCTGTGTTGGAGGACGGTTTGTCACTTGATTCTTCATCATTATCGTCACTTGTATTACTTTTGTCACACAAGAATAGATTCTTATTTTTGCATTTATGCCATCAGTGCCAATTAGGGGCATTACACCTATGACATGGATTGTCATCCTTTTTCACGTTCTCTCTTAGGTGAGGTGGTATGTAAACCGATGAATGTTGTGTCTTTTTCTTCTCTTCATTTATTTTTATTTTTTACGGGATTGTTCTACGTATTTTATGTCTAATAATTTATTTTTCTTTTGATACTATGTTTTATCCCATTGATGGAAATTTGTAGGGGTCGTTCTTCAATTATATCTTGAGCACGATTGGTCAAGACTAGTAGATTTCTAATCTACTCATCTACAATTCCTTCTTGTTGTAACTTAGTGAGCTTGTTGTATATTTCATCCTCTTCCATGTCCCTAAATCGTTTAAATATTCTTTTCTTGAAGGTGTCCCAGTCTCTAAGTAATTGAACTCTTTTTATTGCTGAGTCCCACCATAAGAACCAGTCACAAGCAGTTTTATCCAATTACATTGCTGCAACATTCGGTTTGCCGTTGTCGCCATATATATTTTACATTTGAAAATATTTTTCGATTTTGTTGATCCATCTGGGGCCTATCTCGATTAATTTCTCCATCGAACCTTGGTAAGCCGATATTGAACTTGTGAGTGACATTGTGGGTTGGACTTGTATTTGAGCTATTCTTTCCTTTAACCTAGTCTCGTAGTGAAATAATTTCAAGTTTTAAGTCATGAATGTCCTCATGTTTTTGTTCCAGCTTTACAAGTGTTTTTTGAAATGGATCATCTTCTGATTTTATGGATGCATCTTTGTTCTCTGGCGAGTTTCTCATGCTGTCTCATGTATTCATCTTGTTTAAATTGAATTTTAACTATTTTTTTTATTTGTAATAATAATTTATTATTAAAACTAATAGTAATTTTATTAGAAAATTTAATAATTATAATCAAAATAAAATTATAATAATAATTATTGTTTATTATAATAATATTATAATTTTATTTGGAAATGGGAACAGGTGAAGTTGGGTGTGAAGGGACATGAAGGTTATTGGATGATTAAGAGGCGTGAAGGGTGAGCATGAAGGGTGATGTGTGGTGTATGCCAAGAAGTAGTAGCGTGGGGCCATTGGTTGAGTGGGAGCATGAAACGATGGGCGCAGTGGATGGGCGTGAACAGGTGGGTGTGATCATATGGGATGGGAGCATAATGGTGGGAGCAGGAAGAGGTGGCAATGTGAAGAGAGATAAGGATGCGTGTGGGATGAGAGTAGTGTGGAGCAGATGAGTGTGGAAGTGAGAAATCATGGAAGTGTTGATGGAGGTGGGGGAAGAGAAGCATGGGAAGCAGTGTGGGAGGATTAGGGAGGTGGAAGGAAAAAGTGAAGGACAAGTAGGCTATGATACCAACATAGAATAGATTTTCCAGAATGATATATATTTATTATGGAATGATGTCAGTTACAACAATATAATATGACCTTTATACAAATCACGAGTCACCATTAAATGGTGTCAACTATCAAGCCGGGATAAATTAGTAATTACTAACTAACTAGGTTTACTAACTATTTAGTTTCATTACATTTATCCTTTGTGATAAGGGTCCATATCCTTATCATTCCTCCTTGCAAGGAAATTATGTATCATCATCATTGCTCCTCCTTGCGAGGATGGATCTATATTATCAACATCAGTGTTCCTCTTTACGAGGAAAGTCTTCAGCATCAACATCATTGTCCCTATTTATGAGGAAAGTATTCAGCATCAACATCATTGTTTCTCCTTACGAGGAAATCCTTTTTGAACTGCACCAAGATTGTCATAGAATCTTGGCCAACATATCAAAAATTTTCTCATCGGTACTCACATACTAGAGTTTTATATATCCCTTAAATACCATATCCCTTATGTAAAAATTCATCTTTCTATGTGCTTTGATTTTATCATGGAAAGTGGGATTATCTCTCATATTTATACAACTTCAATTGTCACAAAGAATCACTATAATATCCAACTCCATATCAAATAGACCTACCGTTGATTTTTGAATACATATGGCTTCTTAAATAATGGAGCAAGTTGCTATGTACTCTACATCGACTATGTTGAGAGAAACATTGGACTATTTCTTATTCATCCATGAGATCATGACAGATCCCAGACAGTATCATCCACCTGAGGTGCCCTTTCTATCGGCAGCACTTCCTCCCCAATCTAAATTTGTATATCGATACAAGTTGTAGTCATGATCTCTATCATAGTATATTCCAAAGTGTGTTTGACCCTTTAGGTACCTCATCACATGCTTTGTCGCTATCAGGTGAAATCGTATAGGTTTAACTAGCTACTGAATCAGGGTGTTCACAAAAAGCATATATATATTATAGTATTTGTGAGATACATCAACAACTAAATAATCTTCCTTACTGAGTCAAATCCACTAACTATGATTATACATCATAGTGACAACATCAGGTTTGTATCCATGGGTGTGTACATGGATTTACAATCCAAAATATCAAATATCTTTAAGATTTCCACTATATACTTTCCCTGGTTCAGAAATATTCTTTTTGGGATCCACCAAACTTCCAACCCGAGAACATAGTGCATCAATCCAAGATATTTCATCTCAAATTTTCCAACTATCTTCTTCTTTCTTTCTATTATTTTTTTCTTATTTCCTGTCAGAAATAGATCATCCACATACAACAGTAGTATGACAGGTTCATCATCCATAACCTTGAGGTAAAGGTTAGGATCAAATTTACCTTTGGTAAAGCCCAATCATGTCAAGAATTTATCTATTCTTCCAAACCAAGATCTATGATATTTTTTTAGGAAAGATAGAGCCTTATTCAACTTACATACATGAGTCACTCGGTCTTCGACTTCAAATCCTTTTGGTTGTTCAATGTATACTTCTTTCTCAATCACATCGTTCAGGAAGGTTGTCTTTACATCCATCTAGTATAGATTCCAGTTCATCATAGAAGCAAGTTTCATGATGGTTGTGATGGAAGTGTAGCTTTCTACTGGTGCAAATGTATCTTCATAATCAATTCCTTCTCTCTGAGAGAATCCCTTACCATAAATATTGCCTTGTATTTTTCAATACTTCCATTAGCAACATGTTTTATCTTGCAGATCCACTTGGAAGATAACACAGTCTTGCTTTATAGTTTGGGTACTATATCCTAGACATCATTATTCGTTATTGACCGGTATTCTTTCGTCATTTCTTCCACCATGAGTTCATCATGTCAGGTCATTGACATATTCCAGTCTTCTGCATTCAACCTTGAAGGTTGGAACCCACTTTAATCTCACTAAAGTCTTATATGTAATATCCCAAATTTTGACCTAACAATAAATGGGCATAAGTCGGGGCTCATATTATGTTCCCTTGATATTTATGTTTTGTATACTGGGTGTCAGGCCCCAATGCACATACGTAAGATGATTTGTTAGATATATTGGGCATAATCCAAATGCATATGTTTGTTTAGCATGTATGAGATTTTATATGTTGGGCATGGACTGTGATAGACAAGATTATTGTCATAATATTATGTACTGCGTTACGGAGAGAAAAATCCTATGGATTGGTGCTACCACAACAAACAGTATGACACTAGAAATCAATCTTTCCCAATATGCAAGAGTAGTGAGTAAATATAACACTAAGGAATATAGAATCATACCTTATTCCGAACAGTTGAAGTAGATCCATATGGAGATTTTCCAATGCAATTGCAATTATAATTTTCTCTCAACAACATAAAACAAAGAAAGCATGATATATATAAATGTGTTAGAGCTACTCTAGCATATATAATCAATCATGTATAAGAAAGTAAATACATCCATGGATTCAGTATTCATATTCAAAATTCACATGAATTGGACAGGAAAAGATATATCTATTAATAAATCAAAGATACAATAGTGACAAACTTTGTCGACACTTCTGCGAACCGAAGAAAAAAAGTTCTCCATATCTTGATAACAAGCACACAAATAAAATGAAATATTGAGAAGAACACTATGTGCTCCAAGGGACAAAGGGATGCAGAGCCAAGTATAAGCAAAACTGAGACAACCATCGACTATAGTTTCCTTACTCTTCAATTTCTCTCCCTTTAATGTATCCAAGAGGATCACTATATAGCACTCCAAAGAGGTAATGGAGTGTCAAATTCAAGCATTCTCAAGGCATATTGAAGGACAATAGATAATATATTCAAACTCATATGAGAAAAAATTCCAAAAATATTTGTCTTTATGCACACATCTCGATGTAGACAGTTTTGAGGTCAAAACATGTGTATACACACAAGTATGGCTTTAAAAGTTGTGTATAGGTATACACTAGTACAAAAGCGTGGATTTTTCCACGGAGGTTTTCCACGTTTCTTAATTTTTGGTGTAAAATATGATGTAACAGGAACGAGGTGTCGTTGTATCCACGCCTAGCCGTCGCTGTATCCACGTCGGGACTCTTAGACGTCACTGTATCCATGCCTAAACTTTTGGATGTCGCTGTATCCACACCTGACCGTCGCTATAGCGATGGCACAATATTTTGTTGAATTTTTACAAATAAGAGGTTCTTTTTGTTTTCGTGGGCAGGTGGATTAATGCTTATAGTTATGGAGGATGAGGAGGAGGAATCAGAGGGAGGAAGAGTTCGAGGTGGCTATTTTTGGAAATCGATAATAATATTTAGCAAGGTGTTCTCATGCAAATCTGCGTATTCAATCTGGCATCATCGCACCAACGAGCTAGGGTTTAACCGTTGGCCCCACTTACATCTACTTGGAGGTCCCACCATGGTCATCACCAGCCTCTGTAAATGCCCAGCAATAATAACTATCTGTGAGTCCTTCTTTGCTACTTAATGGTAATTGTGTTTGAATCATACTTAGCTCTTGATATTGCATGCGTAATTCAGGAGGGGGAAGGTTTTTCTTTGGGGTAAACCACCATGGATTCCACAGAGGAATGGAAGATGGAAATTACTGAAACGCTTCAGGTTCCGAAGGAGGAATGGAAGGAGGAAAGAGATATTGAAACCCTTTTGGTTTCGAAAGAGGAATGCGAGGTTGAAGATATTGAATTTACCTGACTAGTTTACCTGGTAGAATATCTTTCAAATCAGGGTTTCAGTAGTCACCTGGGACAGAATATTTCTCATTTGAAGCTTTTGAATGGCGAGTACTATACCATATTTCCTTTCACAAAGCTAACAATTTTGCAGTTTCTTTGCGATGATATAATGGAGGTTGAGGAAGTTCGAACAGAAATCAACATGCGAGTAAAATTTGAACAAGATACAGATGCAGATGTGAAAATTAACTTTTATTCTGGTGCAACTGGATTGATTGAAATAAATCCCTGCTATTCAAAAAGAAAGAGGGTTTCTTGTACCAAAGCAGATGGGTAGAGGAGGTCCAATTCAAGCCAAGTGACACTTGAAAACACAAATTTTCATTCAGACAATTCAGTCTCACAGAACAAGCATAGTTACTCTAAGAATGGACAGACTGAGTTTACAAGTCCCGAGGTGAATGATGGAGAGGATTTAAACAGTGATGAATGTTGCCTATGTGGAATGGATGGGAATTTGATTTGTTGTGATGGTTTCCCATATGCATATCATTTTCGATGTGTTGTTCTTTCCAAAGCTCATTTACCATAAGGAGCATGGTATTGTCCAGAGTTTGTTGTGGAGAAAATTGATGCCCAGGGATCAAGAGCATCAAAGTCATTGAGTGGAGCTGAGATCTTTGGTATTGACCCATATGGGCGTGTCTTCTTTGGTACTTGTGGCTACCTATTGTTGTAAGTCAAAGGTATTAGTGAAGTGTTTGAACTTTAGAGTAACACGATGTTAACTGAATATTTTAGGCTTAATGGTATTGGCTAATTTCAAAAGTATTTTTGGTGCAATTATTCCTATAGCCTACTTAGGATATCTTCCCTAGGTTTGTTGAAGCTATTTTTTGCATTTAACCCTCGGTTGTAAGTTTGGAGGAAAATCTTGCTTTGCTCCTTTGGATAAATTTTCCAAATTCGCTTATAATTCAATCTTTTCTCTGGACATGTTGATGTAGGTCTGATTCTACATCAAGTCCAACTACCATGTACAGGTAGTACAACAAAAGGGATGCCATAAAGGTCATAGAGATATTAGAGTTCTCGGGTCCTTTTTATGATGACATAAGAAACTCAATACTACAGTACTGGGGTGTTCCAGAAGGCAAGAAGGATTCAGCTTGCTTTCAAAAGACAGATATGGCTTCTATATGGGAATCAAGCCATAAACAACTGGGAAACTAGTCCAAGAAAGAAAATGACAGAGACATGAATATTTAGGTAAAACTAAATTGTAAAATCATCATAATGAAGGTAAGGATGTCAGTTAGCTTTTTGATGTTGCAATGGCAGCATAAAATAGGTAGTAGTTTATATCTAAGAACATTAAAAAATGGGACAAAGATAAAACATTTAGTTAGCCACTCATATGGTTGGATGGGTAGATAGCCAACTTCTATTTTAGATGTATCTATTTCACAATCATGGTTTTGCATGCAGCCTTCATAATGATGAAGTTTGTTTACTATTGAAGTTTGTTTAATATTGAAGTTTGTTTCACAATCAGGAAATTCATAATGTTTACTATTGAATTTTGTTTATAAAGGCTGATAGATTTCCTTTCGTAGGGATTGGTTAAGCACTTTTGTTAAGAACTTAGATTATATCTGACCCATGACTTTTGAGATTTTGGATTATTTGACCTACTATTGCTGTGACATTAGATTTACTTTCTATGCATATTTTTTAATGTTGCTTTCTATACTCTGAAATACTGGGCCTGAGACTTGCAAATAATGATATATGGGGCATTCAAGGATGTACGACTTTTGAGATTTTGGATTATTTGACCTGCTATTACTGTGACAAAAAATTTACTTTCTATGCATGTTTTTCAATGTTGCTTTCTATACTCTGAAATATTGGGTCTGAAACTTGCAAATAATGGTATATGGGGCATTCAAGGATGTGCATATGACATTTTGGAGCTTAATTGCTCCTATCTTCATTGTCTAGTTTCTTCCATGTGTTTCAAGCATAATTTTTGCTGATGCTTGTCTTTAAATTTGCGTTGAATGATCAAATACATTTAGAGTATAGTAGACTAGGAGAAGGAAACATTGATCGTTCATCAAGTTCAGTGACAAAGTAATAAGATTTGAGTATGTAGATTTTCAAGTTAGCCATAATTGTGTTGAGATATCTAGATATGAAATGTATTTGAGTTTAGAAATGTCTCAATATTTTGAGTTGACACTGTCCCCATCATCAGGGGATTCTGTAGCAAATGGATATCTGGATGTATAACTAACTAACAGTGCTCTACCCTGCAGTTGGAATCTGGATGTATAGCATTGCTTGACTCCGTAACATTTTTATGATGTTTTGGTCAATTTGGCTAATTATGATATTTTGGTCAGTTTGGCCTTTGATTTCCCTTTCACATCAATTTTTGCTTGATTGGATGTCATGAGACTCTGCTCCATTTAGATTCAAGGGCATTAATGAGGTCATGACTTCATGATTTTTTATGAGTTAAACTCTGCTAATTTTGATTCAAGGGCATCAATGAGGCCACGGCTTCAGGAAATGGTTCGGAGTTAAAATTCTAATACTTTTCAAAGTGGAATGGATTTAATTATTAACTTGTTTGTGACATCTTCATAATTATGCCATGGCTTAGTGACATTATATGTCATATTGTACATAATAGTTATTGTTGTGAACATAAATTAGCAGTCTCTGGTTTCATGCTAGTCTTATGAATGCCATTGCTTTCTTGTTATTGTCGCTTTTCCTGGTTGCATGCATGGCAAATCAATGTAAAAGTGTTTTTTCTTTTTTAAAATAATATTGCGCCTTGTATTTGGCATTGGTGTTTATGCATGGAAATCCCATGCACTGAGCACAAAACTAATAATTTCTTCAGTGCAATCCGTAATGAAAATGCAACTGCAGTTTCTGTATTGTTCATAGAGATGGTTTCTTTAATAGTAGAATTCATGTGCGGTTATTTCTTCTTTCCTATTTTTAAGGTTAAGGACATCTAAGATGTGGAGTTATTTCTTCTTTCCTACACTGTTTTCCAATTCAATACTACCTATATATTGAGTAGCTTTGGCTCTTGAAGAAATGGACTTCATATATATTCAGGAAACTTTCTTTTCAGCTTACCGGAGATACTAAAAACATTTGATGCTGCTCCCTCTTCTTTATTCTCATGATCTAAATCAATGATATTTGGCTGACCTGGGTTTACATTCTTTTGAAGAGCACAACTCTATTGACTAACTAATAATTTCTTTGCCATACTTTGTGTAACTCGATGGGTTAACCACATGGGTATCAACCATATCTTTCTTACATTTTGTGTTCCAGGATTTCTTAGGAAATGAAGAAAATAAATTCTCAAGCTCGATATCCTCTATACCGCATGCATTCTCATCTTCAGTATTATGTTCATCAGGAACTGAATTAAAACCATTTCTATTCTAGAAATTACCCCAATTATCACCCCTAAGATCCAATTCATCCTCAATTAGCAAGGGGATTCTATAGCAAATGAAGTATGCTAGATCTTATAAGTTGTACAGATGATGTTATTGACATATTATTGTGGATTACAGGTGTTTTTGCTGGAATATTTAGTAAATTCAAAGAAGCATGTGTTGAGAGAACATGCCTACGTAATGTATAAGGCCATACACTGCTGATAATATTTGAAGAAGGTGAATAAAGACCGCTCTAAACCTCTATAGAGGCCGTGAAATCTCCCTCTGATCTTAGTAGATAAGAAGTGACAGCAAAACCATTGAAGGATGAGCAAAGCAAGTTTCAAACCAAATCTTTATAAAAGAAGAGGAAACACACATGCTTGACTTTTCCAGCCCATAATAGATTTGAAGAAAATTTTTATTCCTAGGATGACTCCATGCACTAATTTTTTTCCCAACATTCATGGATGGCATCCCTAGTAAACCTTTTGGTGTAGACTAGTCACTAGTATGCCTCACCCATAGGGATTTGAAGTGGACACCTGCTGGCACAAAACTAGCCAAATGCCCAGTGACTTTGGTGATGACTGGTTGAGCTAATTCCTAGGGCCAAGTCCATGTACCATATGTAAAACAGATAAGAATTTTCACTTGTAGTGCAGAAATTGATGATTTCTTTTGCCCTAAAGACAATCAATTTTTGGGCTGATATCTTCAAAAAGGCAAATTTGTTGCAGTCTATTTGTCTAGGGAAAAATATGCTTCTCTTTTGTCAATATTTTTGCATATTATGTTTTATTTCTAAGCATTTTTTTTGAATGTGGGAACTGTGTTGTTAGATTGCCCTGTAATTGTCAATGTAAAGAAAGAGTATGAACATCCTGGGTTTTTGACTTTTTTTTTTGCAGCTTGAGAAAAACATTTGGCTCATTGCGCTAGCAGCAGGTTGGACTAAACATGTAGATGATTGGTCCCCTCAAGTTTTTGCTGCTCATATAGGCACAAGTGTTGCTGTCACAACTGCAAAACGGGGAGGTAATGGAAAGCGACTTCAGAAAAACAGTACCCTCATAGCAATGACTTCTCCAATTGATGCCAGAGTTTTTAGGAATTTTTATTGGTGTAAAGGTGGAAGGCTCTCCACCCAAGTACTTCAATTACCATATGCAATAGCAAAGCGAGATGGATGCCAAGGTGTGTGCTTCTCTGTACATTGACTAATACATTCTATTTGGCATTAATAATATTATCTTATCTCACTAAGAGTCTAATGTTGCCACAATTTGTGTCAATCCAGGTGGAACAAGGAAAATATCTGGAATTCTTTATGTAGAAGGCTGTGATTTCCGTAGAATAAGTAGGCAGTATACTTGGTGGGAAGCTGTTGAAAGGGCTAGGAGTGTGTCACAGCTTGCAGTTCAGGTCTGTCTGTTTTTTGGTGTTATTTAGTTTTTTTCAAGAAATATGAAATGTACATGCAAACTGCTTAAACCATTTAAGATCTGAAATTAGTTTATTTTTTTACATGCTGGACACGTTTGCAGGTTAGGTATCTTGATGCTTATATTAAATGGAAGGATCTTGTATATCCAGAAGATTGTCATGATGGTAACGCTGTGGACAAAGAGGGAATTTCTTTCAGGAATGCCATTGTTTGTGGGAAAATATATGAAGGTGGTGAGGCTAAGTATTTGTTGGACTTTGGAAACCAGAAAGACATTCTGATCTGTGCTGTCAAACATGGTAGAAAAATTGAAGAGACTGAAGGCCGTGGAAACAAATACTGGTTGGGATAATTTCATGTTCCTCTGTATGTATTGAAGGCCTTTGAAGATGGACTTCTCCGGGATTGTCCAAACAAGGGTTCTAAGAAAGTTTGGAAAGGTCCGAATAGGCCGATGAAAGGAATTAGAATTAAGGATATATATTTATTCCTTTTATGTAAGGAAGAGATGAATGGAAAGTGTTCATGTGCCCAGTGTGGGAAGGAGGTATTGGTGAGGTATATTCTCTTCTTCTGGTGATATTTCTTTTCTTCAAATACCATGTCCAGACTCTATGCATATAAATATACAATATGTAATGTTATTTAACTTCTGTTGAGTCATTGGAGAACAACCATAAGATTGAGAATCAGGAAATTTACATTCTTGGTATTTTTATCCTACCTTTTGTCAGCATTGTTGTCTGGATGTAGAATAATTGATTCCATGTAGCCAAGAATGATTTTTGATACTACGTGGATACTTTATGCATTTTTATTTTTTACTTGATTGTAAATTTGTATCTATATCCTTTTTTATCTGTGCCAATTAGAAGAGAGTTTAAATGGCCTATGTAATCAATAATTATTTTATACATTCATTTGAAACTTACCCTTGACTATCAGCATCAATAGGTTATTATTGAAATTATTAGGGGAAAAGAGAGCATATTTCCATTGTGAGGAAAATGGAAATGAAAGTTTCAGTTCAAGTGGAGAGATTAAAAGGAGTCGTTTGTATTGGCCTTAGTAAATTTCTGAACTTTTGTGAAACCAGTTATGTTATGTTTATGTTTTGTCCCCTTGTGTTAACACCTGGAGATCACTGTGGATGTTTCCCTAGAGCCCCATCAGTAAGGCCACTCTACGGAGGACATTACCAGAGAGGTTGTTAGGTTGCACAAGCATTCCTAGATAAGATGATGATAGTGACTGATTCTCCTCTCTTATGGCTTATGTTACTGATATTTGTGTTTGTAACTTTGTACCAGATAGCTGGCTGTATTTGATATGTAGTACCTTCATTTTTGTTCTCTTAGCTTCTGATTTTATTTTGCATTTCTAGGAGATGACTTTTGCACTCCCCTTATTGCCATTTTGATATGTTGTATAGTAAAAATAGCCCCTTGGACCTGTTTTGGTTATCAACGGACAATAAGATGATTTCATTTCAGTTGAGTTTGACTATTCTAAACGGGAAGATTTTGTTTTCTTTCTTTTCATGTAGCACTTTCATTGATTCTAACATGTTCTGTTTGAATGATTTTCAGGAAATCTGTTAAATGCAATTTTTGTGAAGATAAGAGCGATTGTTTGACTTTTTTAAATGCAATAGTATTCTGAAGTCTCTCTTTTTTTATTTGTTGTTTAAGCAATTTTATATCCCATCTTTCTCTTAATTAGCCACAATAAAATATTAGTTTGGGCCTTATTTTATCAAGCATTTTTAGTCGGGTTTTAGCCATAGGTAAAAGTTAAAACCAGAAAATGTTACATAGAAAGTTTGAGGGTACATTTGTAGATTTCTATTAAAATGTCATTGACCTCCATGGTATGTGAAACTATACCTAGACACAGCCTTTGCAGTTTAAGACAGGTATTCTTTAACATTCATGCCATCTAAGATGATATTGCATGATCTGTAAAATTTCAAATACACGTGGATGGTGAGTGACTTTACACATTTGTGTTGTGATGTAAATGTGTGCAAAATCTGAAGTTCATCTAAAAAGATTTCCAGGAATTTGGAAAGTTCGCTTGTCCATTAAGTCCAGAGTGTTTTGGTGGTTCATCCTCTATGAATGCTTTCCTCTCCTTTGAAGATATTCACTATGTATCTTCCATGAAATTTTTCCAAAAAGTCAACATAGTGCAACTGAATCATTTAATTTTGACTTACACTGTCAAATTTCTTATATAAAAATGCAACAATTTCAAGGCTAGAATTTCTCTCACTACCTTAATAAAATCATCCAATGTTGTAGGATGGTTGATCCTTTGTTTTGTCATTCTAGTGGCATAAATTTTCCAACACACATAGGCTTTCCATATATGCTTTGAACTTCCAAATTCTATTACTTTCTAGATCACAATAGTTGCCATCATTTGAGACAAATCGAATCTTTAACTTTGACCCTGGTTTGCAGGGTAAACAGGTATAGTTGGAAATTTCCTTTTCCAAAAGTGTTCTAATTGATGTCTTTAGTTTCAAACCATGTCAAAATAGTGCCATATACCTCTACTATTTTTATCACTAGGATGAGTGTGATCCTACATTACTATTTTTTAAAAACATTTGCTTCAGTGGCATTCTCTCTGAACATATTTGAAGTGTTTATCATTGTTAACATCCTCTATTGCTGTATACACCTACCATTCCTATTCTTTTCCAGCATGTTAAATTTAAAGAAACAAATTTTCTAGCATCATTTCTGAAATGTGGAATGAATATCATTTCGTGTCACTTGTGATGAATAAAATAACTTTATTGCAATTATTTGTTCCCCTGGCATGGTAGGCAGAAAAATTATCGGAGTTCTACGAAGTTTGCAAAGGTCTTGACCTTGGACGTGGATTTAAATTTCCTACTCTTGAACAGGTACATATAATTTCATATTGAGTGCAACATTTTAGTGTAATGGTGTGTTGCTGGACATTACAGATGTGCATGGTTCTATGTTATACTTACATTTTGTTCTTGTGAATCAAATTACCTGATGAACAGCCACCAGCATCATTCGTTTCTGCAATGGAAGAGTATGTTAAATATGCCCCAAGATCATCATCAGTCCATAGAGAGTTGGTATGAACATCTATCCTAAGAGAGTATATAGTTTTTTGAGGACACCCAAATTGCATTTTGTTTGTTATTTCCAAAGTTCCATTTAACTTTCTAATAATTATTTCTGTTCTAAAAAAATATTAATTAATATTTGTTGTTTCTTGAATAGAAAACTGAGTCTGTTCCAAAGGTTTTAGCTCTGGAGTACAAGAAAAAATCAGAGCCCCAGGATGATGTACTGCCACCACCTCCTCCACCTCCTGAACCAGTCAAGGAAAGTCCTGCACCTGTACAATCTGTGCCAACTGTGACAACTGATCTTTTGGTAAAGATTCGTATTATCGCTCTCATTATATTGGAAAATTGTATACATGATACAGGAATACAACATTGAATGTAGGATTTGACTTGGCAAGATGTTGATTCTTGTGGTTTCTGTCAAATGTGAATATTGTGGTTTGTGAAATAATTGGAAGTTCTAAGCAGTGATTAACCAACTGTGAAATGAACTTTTTGAATGCTTGTCTGATGGCAGGGATTTGATGACATTAGTCCTGATCCTTCCTCACTCGAAGAAAAGAATGCTCTGTCCCTTGCTATTTTTCATTCTGTATTAAATTGCAGATAATTCTTCCAATGGAACCTCAAACAGTGCTCGAGATATCCCAAATGGAGCCACTGGTTGGGAACTATCTCTTGTCACCACTTCAAGCTCTAATTCTAGTGTGCAAGTGAAAAGTAAACTGGTAATACCAGCTTTCTATATAGATCAACTTGATATATAGTATTTGGCTGTATTCTGCATTTGATTGTACAGGTTATCAATTCATTTTGGATTTTTATTGGTTGCAGGCTGGCGGCCTTGATAATATTACATTAGATAGCTTATATGAAGATGTAATGACAAGGCAGTCATCTAGCTACCATAATTTCAAGTCAAGTGGCACCAAATCCCTTTGAGGCTTCTCCAATGATGCAACCAAGACATGACCCTTTGTATGCTTCTTAAAAGATTGCTCCACCATCAGCTGTACAGATGGCTTCTATGGCTCAGCAGCAACAAGCTTTCATATCACAACAACAGATGATGGGGTCGCAAGTTCTTGCCAACCCTTTTGGCAATCCGTATACAGCAGCATATCCTTATGCTGCATGGACTCCTTATCAGGCTCAATCTGGCCATTTCCTAGATTATATCCATAACACACATTTTGAGGTTGATTAAGGTCTAGAATGTGCCTAGAAATGATTGGAATGGACTTGTCACCTAATCTAATTGATTCATGTTGAAAACTTACAGATATAGGAACCAAAATTAACTCAAACCATGCATAGAAGTGCTGAAAAATATTTCCAAATATGGGACTGATTTCTAGCTAGAAATATGGATCTGCTTGATTCAATACCTTCACCATATGTTGTCTTCTTTCCTAAATGAGAGCTTGTGTACATGGATGAATTATTCCATAGTAATTGCATGAATCTACGAACCCAGTGCAGAAACCAGAAAACCCAAGACAAACTTCAAACCCTCCAGATGGGTTTCATCGGCAGACAACTTGACCACCATATCAATTGCCCTCTTGATAATAGGCTTTATTGTGGACTCACCATTTGCCAACTAAACTACAAAATTGAAGTATGCTTTCACAGTAGGAACATCAAATGACAGGAATGCCTTCTCTAGACCCACAAGCAATAGCTGAATCTCTTACTGAATTAGAGACTCCTGTTGGCAAATTACCTACAGCTGATTGAGCAGTATATCCTAGCAGCATTTTTTCCAGCCATGAAGCCAAAGTAGATGAATCCCTGGATGAACATGTGATGGGAAACCATGCAACGAGGAGCTCAAAAAAAGTTTGTTCAGGTTCCCTGTGTTTTCTTTGCTCACAATTCCTCTAAACTTTGTCAGAGTTCCAAGTACAGACAGCCATGCCAACTGGAGGGTTGAAAGCTTGTCATTTAATGACCATGCAGGAGGGCTGTGTGTCCAACTGTGGTGACTCTTTCTCCTCTCCCTTGTGACTTGGCTAGTTTGTTGCCTAGGCATTCTCTCACTCTGTTGTGACATTTGATATCTAGCAGAGGCAGTTGGGGATGTAGCAGGAGGTTCTCTGTTCATGGTGCATGGTGCCCCTCCATATTGATATAGGAGTTGGTGCAGGTGAATCAAATCCAACTCTATCTTTTGCACTTGCACTATAATATGCAGCGAGGCTTAACACATGAAAGTGGTGTCGACCTAGGATATAAACTTGTTAGTTGGGGCTTGATTAAACAAAACACCATTCCTTCTTTTCTTGATAAAAAGGAACCCGACTTATAAGAAGATAATGGAATTGGTCTTATGGAATTTGTATTTTTTTTTTAAAACAGTTATAGCCATGGATACAACGACGGCAATTTTTTTAAAAATTTCACAGCTGTGGATACAACGACGGCTAGCCGTGGATACAGCGACTGCTAGCCGTGGATACTGCGACGACTATCCATGGATACAACAACGGCTAGGCATGGATACAGAGACGGACAGGTGTGGATATAGTGACGACTTAGACATCTAACGAAATATAGAACATTGTCGCTCTTGGAACGCAAATTAGGGGTCATCTCTATTGCGACGAAATTGTTTCCATGGGAAAAAAAACACTTAGACGTGACAATATCCACGCTTTTCTGTGGATATTTCCACGTTTTACCGTGGAAAAATTGATCACTTTTACTAGTGATTGACGGGAAATTTTTGGGGATAATATTGGAACATAAAAGTATAATATAAGTTCATGGGGTCCAAAGAGTCCGCAGAGGTACAGGGAAGGCCATAAATGTGTGATCAACTAGATGTGGTAAAATAAGCTATAATAGATGCCCCCTAATGTGTGAAGTCAGAGGGGTAACATGATAGCCAAAATAAATTATATAATCCATCCCAGAAGTGGAGTAATGAACACACAGGTGGAATAACCATCCACTCATTAGTACAATATAATGATCAAACTCTACACATGACTACAAATTCATACAACATTCCCTGATACATAAGAGTATAATGGCCATAAATAGGCATAATATACAAAGTGTCATGCGTGGTCATCACCACGTACAATATACAATGGATCAGGATCTCCATAGTGGATGAAGATATCTGAATAAAGATCATGAGAGATGAAATATCATGAATGCTGGAATGATCAAGGAGGTATCATATATGGAATTCCACCAAGGTGGAGGGTCTTCTACATGAACCACTACGAGTACATGCCCTACTATGTGAATATATGTGTCGAGGTCGAACATAGTAGTACATCGTTTGATTATTGGTCATTAATGTATACTGTTAATAGACGTGAGATCACCCACTGATAATGATAATCAGAATCAAGGTATTGAATACAGTCTAACAAGTGTGAATAGATGTGTTGAGGTAAAACACTTGAAAGAGTCCATCGATCAGGGGAAATTTATGTATTCCAAAAACTGTCGATGGCAAGAGAACCTACCACTGATGAATGTAAGTCTCAAGGCACTCAAAGGAATCTAGACTCCTCTTCCATAATAAATGATTTGAAGTTGATGGAATGGAATCTGCTGGAAGGAGGGAATTAAGGAATCTACCATCAACCAACACAAGGTACTCAGAAACAATGTATAATGTGGAAGAAATCGAACAATATGTGCATGAACTAGTAACTGTACCAGGGATGGATGAAATGCAAATTCAAGATAACCGAGGAATGGCTGACTCAGGATTCAACTTCCTTCGAACAAGAGCATAAGGCAAGTGGAAATTGAAGGTAGGAAGCATGGAATCAATATGCAAGCTGGGACATCTCTGTGACACAAGAGGAATCAATAGAGGCTCCATGGGGACTAGAAGCATAACTAGTTGGTGGAGATAAACTATGAGTAACTAGTACAACTCCTAAAGTCAAACTAATAACCCAACCAATGGATGTGATATATAGTTCTCTATTCGAAGGCAACACAACTCGACTGCTTCCAAAGATAACATCTTTTCCTATCTGACTTTTTGGTTTTTTTATTTTTTTGTACTTTTTCATATATTTTGAAAATATTGAAAAACAATAGAAGTTCTTTATAGTTACATAGCTAGGAGGATACGAGTGTGAGGGGAAAGTACACTAGTTCCAAGCAGTGGAACATACCTATGCTCAATGCAAGGAAACATGTGCAAGATAATGACACTTGGGGGAAGGTGTCCTCCCGGTAAAGGGGTGATCAAGATACAATGGATATGTTAAAGGGTCTGTTTAGCTATACATGAGACAAGTTCGAGATACATGGATTATAACTCTAAATTAGGGAGCCGGCATAAATCTGAATAAGGCAAGCAAAACTCATGAAACATAATTACAACTTGATATATGCAAGGGAGAACCTCTGGAGGAAAGAGAGAATCAAGTTCAAGAGTAGTATGGAGCTCTTTTTGAAGGACATTGTGGGACTAAAAAGGGACTTCCACAACCTAAAGGAGGCATCTCAGCATGGGTACCAAATGCAAAATAGGATTTAACTAGGGCACCCATGTATAGGAAATCTCTACAATTCACACAATACAACTTCTAACAACAACATGAAGGTTTTTTCATATCATGGAATTGGTTTGTACCTAAGGTTAAGATGAAACACTCATAAGGTCATGCAAAATGAAGGTGGATGTGAAATCCTAACATATATGCTGGTTTAGACATTATACCTGTGATAAGAACGAACTAATCAAATACTTGAAGAGAGTGTACAAAAAGTGCACCCTACACAACGATAATATTAGTCCAAAACAACTAGAAATAGTCAGTGAAGAGTCCAAACTATAGGTTATAGGGAGGATTGATCATGAAAACACATCCAAAGGAAGTATTCACTACCACCCCCGTGACAATGAACACTAGTGTTGAGACCAGGAGAAGGGAGTGAAAACCCTCCCACAAATGGAGTAGAGGGTGGAATATGACCACTCCTGAATATATGAGCAAGGTAAGGGGTTGTGGTGCTCCCTAGTCCAATAGCAGGGTCAGCACTAGGACCTGGAATGGGTGAGCGGATACTAGCAGTGATATCAGGCATGCTGAACATAAAAGGACCTGAAATCAAGTAATTTCAATCCCAAAAATCCAAATAGCACACAAAGAGCACACTCCTAAGACAATCTACAGCCAAAATACAAGCAAACCAAGGGGAGGATATCTAAACTCCCAAATGTAGTAGGTATGTCTCCCCTAAGAGAGGTTCGAGAATCCCATACACTAGAAGACGAGGTATGTAACCAATTATAGTGGCCCTCAGCTTCAACATGTAAAGAGACAGTGATGTCTGACACCTACATGGCCAGTACACTGATAAAATAACCTCTACAAGTACCATGTGCGATACCTAGGTAAGGAAACTAAGGTCACCCCAATATAACAAATTCTTAGGTAGACAATCATAGGTGGGATTGACCATATGGGGAGGGTATCAAATCCCAAATCTTGAACGCAATAACTAGTACCTCAAAATCCCCCAGATACGAATACAATCCTGGAAATATCACAGGCTCTCACTGAAATTTGTCATGGGCTATCCCAACCACAATCGTGTATTTTTCCTTGTTCTTAAATCCTGTGTAAGAGGAGCCTCCTGAGAACAATAATTATACCAATTATTTCACTCTCTCACATGGACAGACACCTAGTTGTTGTGTTTAGTAGTCTTGGAGAATTGACTCATAATGAAATATTCCAGGACTCCAAATCCTAATCTTGTTGGTGAACCCTATAAAAGAAAAATGTGTAATTAATTTTGATTAAGCATTGATTTTAGTGGCTGTGATTACTCAAAGGGAAATGGCACTGCAACCAATGATGTTATGACTCAGCAGTGAAAGTAAATGTGGACACCTAACAAACAATGCCAAGTGCAATCTTGTCTAAATGAGAAAAATGGGTATGCTACTACATGAGATGCATAAAAATTCATTCCTTTCCAAATGCCAATGCAATCATTCATATATGAAAGCCTAAACACAACGCTCATCCAAGTAATCCAATACAAGAATATCCTTAAATCCACATGTGAGATGCAAGTAAGAATGCAACTATTTTTTATTTTAAATATAAAAGAATGAAAATGCAATAAAAGTCATTAAAATTCTCACTCTCTGCAGAAAGAATCAAACACAAGCCCAAAAAGACACCAAGACAAAAATACTAATGCACTAATGGAAAAACAAAAAGGATATAAATGACTAGAACTACTTTCAAAGAAAAATCAATGAAAAAGTGGTATATGGTCATGAAAGAAGCAATCAATACACAACATCAGAACCCAGGAAGACGCAACCACACTCATAATCCACCCAACAACTTCCCGCATCAAACTCAACACAAAACGGGAAGATGTATGCAAATTTTGGCCAAACACCTACATGTATATGCGACTTTTGGCCAAAACCTTGCATGTGTACATGAATTTTGGCCAAAAACTTGCATATGTATGCAACGCTTAGCAAAAATCCTGTGTATAAAGAGAATAAAGTGGTAAAAAGAAGGAGAAGGGTCAAACCAGTCTAGGAGAGTGACAATGGATGAACATACTACTAAATGCGACATGGGAATAGGGAGAAATAGAGAGTAATTCAAGCACATTGTGCCCCTAAACCCTAAATAAAAATAAGGAACATCCCTAGTGGATTTTCCAATTCTGTTACAGAAAGAAACTTCTTATGGCTTGAAGGTACCACAATAGACAGTATGACATCAAAAATAGATATTTCCCAATATACAAGAGCAGTAAGCCATAATATAACACTAGGGATATAGAATCGTAACTTATTCTAGACAATTGAAGTAGATCCCCATTTATCTTTTCCAATGCAATTGCAATTATAATTTTCTCTCAACGACAGCAAACAAGAAAGCATGATATACATAAATGTGTTAGAGATACTCTAGCATATATAACCAATCATGTATAAGCAAGTAAATACATCCATGGATTCAATACTCATATTCAAAATGCACATGAATTGGACAGGAAAAGATACTTATATTAATAAATCAGAGATACAATAGTGACAAAATCTATCAGCACTTCTGCGAACTGGAGAAATCGAGTCCTCCACCACTTCAATCATCCATCTCTCGATAGAAATATCACAAAGAAAGGAAAGCTTGTGAACAACACTATGTGCTCCAAGGGACAAGGGCATGCAGACTCAAGTATAAGAAAAATTGAGGCAACAATCGACTATAGTTTCCTTACTCTTCAATTTCTCTCCCTTCAATGTATCCAAGAGGATCAATATATATCATTCCAAAGAGGTAATGGAGGGTCGAATCTGAGCATTCTCAAGGCAAATGGAGCATGCTCGTATCTGAGTGTACATTTGAGCATTCTCAAGAGATAAGATATTCAGACTCATATGAGAAAAACTCCAAAAATATTTGTCTTTATGCACACATCCTGATGTACGCAGATTTGAGGTCAAAAGATGTGTATACACGTGAGTATGCATTTAAAAGTCACATATAGGTATAAGAAGGCAATGTTTGGGGATAATATTGGAACACCAAAATATAATATAAGTCCATGGGGTCCAAAGAGTCTGAAAAGGGACAGAGAAGGCCATAAATGTGTGATCAACCAGGTGTGGTAAAATTAGCTATAACATACTAGATATATTATGTGATTTAATTTAAAATCTATATACTGAGATGATTATTGTTATAGAATGTGCAGATAATTGAATGCATGATTGAGTTCTATAATTTTTTGTGCATGGACCCTAAATCACATGAATGATGAGATTTTTGTCTTCAGTGCAAGATCTAAATCACATGAGTGATGAGATTTTGTGTTGAGTGCAAGCTCTAGAGCACATGAGTGATTTGATTTTTGTGTTGAGATCCAGCTCTATAACACATGAGTTATGATATTTTTATGTTGAACATAATATCTAGAGTACATAAAATATAAGAGTTGGAAATTTTGGGCATAAGCCCTGGAGCATTCCAAATTGATGTTGAGCATAATCTCTGGAACATCGGATCCTTTTCCATTATATCCCTAGTTATATTATACAAGTAAATCCTAGAATTAGTGTTGAGTGAGAGGCTCTAGAATTGCAATAAGTGTACCGCCTAGTTTTTAGCATTGAGTGTGCACTCTGAATAATGCTAGGATTTACTGAAAATTAATTATGTTCAATGAAAATGATTCTGAAAAACATTGACCTTATCTTACTTATTTTTAAGTTGATTAAATGAAATTTAAAATTTCTACTTCTCATTAAGTACTAAAGAAATGCCACGATATATGAGGTAATACAACATGCAAGGAGGTTTAGAGATGCACAACTTAGTTAACCAACCCTACCTAAAGGCCTTGGTAAAAGAAAAGAATAAAACCTGATGAAAACACTATGTAAATGAGATCATGGTATATGATGCCTAATTAAATATTAAACAATAATATATATAGTTTATATATATTATGAATAAAAGAGTAAGTATATCTATATTAAATATAAATAAATTATTATTATTATAAATACTGAATAAAGAACCTATGTATTATTATTTACTAAAATGATTAAATAAATTAAAGATTATTTTCAAGCAGATAAACGATTCTTGATCTAACTGAAGTTTAACTTCCCTTTCCTAAATGTTGTCTATAAAGACCCAATCCAAGGGAAGGCTTCAAGGATATGATCATTATTCCTAATAATTTTGGAGATCATTTCCAAAAGCAAATCAATCTGGTACAGAACCTGATATTCCAAAGAGGAGAATCCTTACCTTTAGGAGCTCTATACTACTTTCGTATTGGAACCAACTCGTGGGGATCTGGATTACAACTAGGAATGGTTCTGGCTCATTGTTGGGAGGAACGTGGTAGTTCCCAAGTTATCTGGTTGACATACTTGAGGTCGGAGATATCTAAGTTTTTATTAAATCTGTGTGTTTAAGTGTAGATGGTTTTCTTCCATTAAAAGATGAAAAGTTATAGGTATGATGTTTTTACCTTCTCGAGTCATTATTGCATGTTCACATATTTTTACTCACAATATTTATCTTCTAAGATTAAATATCTACATATTGAAATACATGCTTCAACTACATTCCATTTGTTTAAATTATGGAACTCAATTTAAATTATTTTAGATAATCTCTAGGGTTAATTTTTATGTTAGACACTAATATATTTGTTTAAACTTAGACTCATCCTTTATTTCCTATATAGGTTTCTAAATTTTAAATTCTCTTAGTTTTTTATTTAAAGAGTTCTAGAAAACTTAAATGTCAAAACGGTTTAACTTAGATTCAAACCCTAGCTGTTAGATAATTCGTTACCAGATAATTTCTCAAACGTTATGATAAGTTAAACAAAAAATTTCACAAATCTAGAGAAAATAAAACCTAATATTAATCCAAATACATTTCTAAAACTGTGTTCAAAACATTTAAAGAATTAGTAAATTACATTTCTAAAAACAAACAAACCAGAGAGACAATCTCTTAACTCACTAAATCCAACCCTCAAATTAAATCCATATGCTGGAAAACTTCATATTACCAGAGAACGCATTGTTCCCACAATGTAAATAATCATAAACACCATTACTTCAAACAAAAGATAACCCTAATAAACATTGTAACCATTAAATATTAAAAAAAGACACAACTATCAAAATTACCAAAGCATGAAGTTAGAGAGACTAACCAATATTTACAACTAATATTAATAAAACATAACCACACATCCAAGCTTTATCTCACCAAACCCATCCATCGAATCCGATAAAGGATTGGCTATAGGCCTTCATCGCATTATTTACAAACAAAAACACTATCAATGAAATAGGGTCTAACTATATAGAAAATTAAAAAAATCATAATCATCTAATTTAAAATAGAGTTTACCCAATGCATCACGTTGGAGAAATTCCAATAAACAATACATAAATCACATTATCATAACAAGGAATTAAACCCTTTAAAACTCAATCACTATAAATAATACATACCCAGGATTGAATCCTGTGAGCACACAACTTGAAATATACCCAGGATTGAATCCTATGAGCACACAATGTGAAAGTTCAAACACTATAAAAGCAGTATCATCCACCAAGGGTTTTTCCTCTTAGGCTGCTCGTGAAATGTTCTATTTTAAACATTTTATATCGATTACGGAACATGTATATGCTTGTTCCCAATACCCTCACATGCACACTCACGATTTAAATATAAAACCATTGAAATAATATACACAAGCTCTATATCAAACCTAAATATGAGCTATATGCTTATGACCTCCTGTAAGAAGCAACCACAATATTAACAAACCAAGCCACGTTATTAAATAAAACCAAAGGCTTATACCTTACTATGCACATTTTACATAGTCATATCATCAGCGTGCCATTGCAGAGCAATGACACTGTAAAATTCCAAGAAACGCATAATCTAAAAACACAAATTCATTTAACCAAACTAAGAACCAAACCCATTTTGTAGAAAGGGATAAACTTATATATAGAGGAAAATCATTTATTATACAGTCAAACATATGAAAATTTACATTGGTAGAGCCATGAAAGGCTTGCATAGTTGCATATATCAAATGCTAAACAATTTAAGTAAAAACCCAAACAATGAAATGGTTCAACCATACATTTCCCCACACCCAAGTATTAAACCCATGGTTTAAATCCACTAGAAAATATAAAGGCCATTTCCAATTCGGGGGTTACCTAGAGTTTGGTTGTGCAATAAACACACATAGAACTTCTCCAAGCCATGCAGAGTACCCACTCTCTACTCACTTGCACAAACCCCAACAATTTTGGTCAGAAGTATGCATTTTAAAAACCGTAAAGAAAACAAACAACACAAAGGTGCAAACCAATGTAAATGCATACCTATCAAGGAGCATAGAAGCCTACTGGTTGTGTGACTTGCGAGCGAAGATCTCACCTGGAGTGTGAGAGAACCATCTACACCACAAAGAAAAACAAAATGAATGACATCAAAACCATTCCATAGAACTTGAGGCAGTATTCTTGTGTTTTCCAATGCACATTTATTATGCCACCCTATCCACCACTACCATGCAGATCAAAGCCCACTATGATATAGTTTGGAATCACATTGTTTCCAACATCACCTAGAAACCCCATTGCCACCTTATGTATTAAACCCTCCATTAGTGAAAATATCAAGGCCTACACCATAGTTTTGATGACATAACCATAGGAAACAAAACATCAAACCTACACACCATAAGTTCAAGCATATAAAATATAACATCCAAGGTCTTTAAAAACCTTAATGTATAGTTTATAACATACACACTCATAATTTACAATCCCTTCTTATCATAGGATATAAGGTATAGTTTAGGATTAGTAATTTTTTCCTCTCAAACTTTCTTACATAGGAATAGTGTTGTTTAAGTATAGCTTGTTGTAGCTGTAGGGATTTTTTATTTCCATGATCATAAGACTAAGTTCACCAATGAAATCACCTGCATAAGGAAAATATAAACATGCATTAGTTCATGTAGAAATAAGTAAATGCCATATCATAGGAGCCTTACCTTTTCAAGTGGACCTTTTAATTGACAAAACCTCACCACTTCACCCCTTGACATATAGAGGTAAGTCAACCTCTTCTTAATAAACAATAAATGGATTAATTATGCATAAAATAAAAGCAAGACATAAAAAAACTAAGGATTTTCAAACATCGGCAATTAACATAAACATGAAAATTAAACTGATAAACAAGTTGAAGTAATAAAATAGTATTATGTAAAGACAACATCATCATATAGGAAAAACATATAGGAACAACAATAGATAGAACTTAGGTTCAGTTCTACAAACAAGTTTTATTCCGCAGAAGATTTATAGATGTCCTTAAAATATAGTAGTTTATTAGCCTACATAAAAATTTTATTTATTTATGAATTTTAGGGACATTACAAGTGGTATCAGATCCCACATTTGAACACTAAGAGACCTAATGGGCACTACCAAACATTTATTGCATAAATAAACATTTCAAAACTATATTTGAAATTTTGTTAAATAACAGAAAATTATTTGTTAATAAATATTTTAACTGCAGGATTAAAGAACAGTCCATATCATAAATACAAAAGAATACAATTGCCAGCAAGGAAATATGAATACCCCACACGGGAAGCAGAATTGATGGTTGAATTAAATTCTGATATACTGAAAACCATACAAAGTCTGCAAGCGGACTTACAAAGCTTCAAGGATGATAACATGAATGAAAAAAAAGAGAAGAAAGGAATCAATGAAGATTTACTTCGGAACATTATGGGAGGAATCTCGCATGGAAAACCTACTCATTTAATGAATAAACATAAGAATGTTTTTTATCATAAACATGCCAGCATCCCAAAGGAAGAAGGAAAAGAAGAACACACACCTGAACCTACAGAAGGAGATTATCATAGTCTTTCTAGTGATAATTCACTTTCTCCTTGCAGAAAGAAATAGAGGAATGATGACAACCTCCAAAGAGTGTTCAAAAATATAAAATACCTAACCTATGAATGAGATATGAACACTAGGGACAAAGCTGGAGAATGGATTCTAGGTATGAACAAATACTTTCGAGTAGATAACTACTCTAGTGAAACGAAATCTCATCTACCCATCTATAATTTAAATGGAAAAGCAGCTAGATGGTGGATAGACCTAAAGCATACCAAAAAGGATGAGGTAAAAGAAATTAGATGGAGTACCTTTCACAGAACATTTCAGGAGAAATACATGTCTAAGAGGTTCTTTGACAAGAAAGTGAAATAATTGCATGAGTTAAGGATGAGATCCATGACCATGGATTACATCATTAACATATTTTTGGATTTGTTACACTATGTAGCTTACCTAAATGACAAAAATGTGAAGATACAACAATTTTTAGGATGTCTTTTTCCCAATTTTCGAGAGAGAATTGAGTTTGACATGCCTAAAACTTTGGACAATACCCAACATAAAGTTAATCTTTTCTATGAGCATGGAAAACTAAAGCAGAAAAACATCAACAGAAGTCGAGACAGGTCCAGAAACTTCTTGATCAACCGCAAACCTTGTTTTAACCCATTGGCATAAAGGAAACAAAACAACAATTTTCCAGCCAACAAAAACTTCAACAAGACAGGTACAAGGAAAATGTACATGAGTCAAATGCCAACAGACCAGTAGAAAATGGAGGATTGACTGCTTCTTCACTGCAAATTAAATGTTGGAAATTCCAAGGACGCCATTATGCCAATGATTGTACAAATAATACTAATGGATTCTTGCACAATATACAAAAGAACCAATGGTAGAGGATATGGCTAGCACACCGAGTATTTTTGAAGAATTGGATGGCTGACAAGGAGACCATCAGGCTACTATGGTTTAAATAGAAGGTAAGTTTTCAAGCACTTCTATTTCAATTTTGATTGATCCTGGTGCTTTCCAAAGCTATGTATCACCTACAATTGTTGAAACATGTAAACTAGACAAAGTTAAACATTGGAAAGCATGGATGGTACAATTAGCCACACCATGTCATGATCGATTGTCTAAACAAGTCAATATTGTGCACGGATAGCTAAGGGAATTAGAAAAAGATTCAAGGCATGCCTGAGAAGGTTTCTGTTAGACAGATATATTCCTTACAAGCAAAGAAGTTCATTAGGAAAGGCTACAAACTATTCACAGTAAACACCTAGGATGTACAAGCTGACGGAGAGAACCACATCCAGGAATTGCCAGTTCTTGTAGAATTTAAGGATGTATTTCCCAAGGAAATACCAATATTACCACCAAAATGAGACTTAGACGTTTCCATAGAACTGACACCAGGGTCAGTACTGGCTTCAAAAGCCCCATATCACATGAGTGCACCAGAATTGGTGGAGCTCAAGTTGAAGTTGCAAGATTTGATCTAGAAGGGTTATATTCGACCCAATGTGTCTCTTTGGCAAGAACCTATACTTTTGATAAAGAAGAAGGATGATATAATAAAAATGTGGATTGATTACCACCAACTCCACAAGATGACCATCAAGAACCATTACCCACTCCCTAGAATTGATGACTTGTGTGACCAAGTCAGAGGAGAAAATATCTTTTCAAATATTGAGTTGTGGTATGAATACCATCAAGTACGGATCTACAATGAAGATATACATAAAATGGCCTTTCGAACTAGATACGACCACTACGCGTTTGTAGTTACTCCTTTTGGGCTAACTAATGCACCATCAAATTTTATGTGAATCATCAAATTTTATGTGAATGATGAACAATATCTTCAGTAAATACCTGGATAAATTTGTATTGGTATTTATAGATGAAATCCTAGTTTACTCGAAGATTAAATAGGAATATGAGGAGGATCTTCACATAGTAATGCAGGTGTTATGAGAACACTAAATTTACATAAATTTTAGTAAATGTGATTTTTACAAGCCACAAATACAATACCTAGGTCACATCATCTATGAGAAGGGGATAGACATTGACCCAGAGAAGATTAAAGAAATAAAGGATTGGACTACCCCTACCCATGTCACTAACATTAGGTCATTTTTGGGATTATCAATTTACTACTGAAATTTCATCGAGAACGTTTTGAATATTTCTTGTCCCATGACCTCCTTACAAAAGAAGGAAAAGAAGTTTTTGTGGATGACCAAGTGTGAGGAAAGTTTTCAAAAGCTTAAGAAACTTTTGACTACTGCACAGATACTATGAATTGTGGATCTCAATGGGGATTTCGCTGTTTGCATAGATGCGAGCAAGGAAAAAATCATAGGGTTCCTCATGCAGAATGATTGCGGGATCTGTTATGAGTAGTGGAAATTAAAAGAACACGAACAAAACTATCTCACTCAGATATTGATTTAGCATCCATTATCCATGCCTTGAATATGTAGAGGCATGTTATCATGTAAAATGAAACTTCTCCGTCTGAGAATCGAAACCCAATATGTCGGTAAACAAAAGGAAAAAATGGATTGAAGTAGCCAAAACAATATATATGGGCATAAACTTTGATGCAACATTCGTAAGAGTGGAAAAGACGAAAGAGGCTTCTTAAGGCCATTATAGCGCCTGATTTTTTATTAGAGTGGTTCTTAAAATATTTACTGCCTTATATCTCTAAGGATGAATCTACTTCGGCGGGGACCGTAAAATAATATTCTATCCTTACGTCCCAACAATAAGAATTTATATATGCTCAGTATGGGATTTTGTATGAAATCATACATGAGGCATCAAGGTCTACCAATAGTGCAGAGAAGCCCAAGCTTGGACCCCATGCTAATGGTGTGGTTGGTTTAGTTAATTCTCCCTCTTTAGAATCATTGGCTAAGTAACTCCATGATTTTTTAGTGAAGCAATCTGCAATGGAGGCTGGAGGCAGCAAAGGATACTACCCACTCACCTCAAAGTGAAACTATTTTTGCACAATCTTCTCATAATGGTAATCAACATCTCGGTGGGAAAAATAAGAAAGGGAAGAAGGGTGAGGGTAATCAAAATAAGAATAAACCCACAAAGAGTGCTGATGGGGGTAAAAAAGATAATAAAAAGGTTAAATTTCCTTTTAAGTTGTGCCAGGGATACCACCTGACTCGTCAATTCCCTATTATGGAACAAGCTCAGAAGTTGCTTAAGAATCAACAACCAACTGTCCTGAAGGATCCATTTCCTCAAGGACAGAATGCAACTTCTATTTCAAATGTAGCCAGGGTAATTTTTAGTGCTCCTCCTTGATCAATACTATATCAACATGGTACTATATAACACTTTACTCCAAACAAGAAACAAGAACTATGAATCGATGGCTCTATAGAAGGGTAATTCTACTGGCGAAACTTCTAACCCTTTCGTGATTGAAAAAATAGCTTATCCAATGCCTAACATACCGAAAGGTGTCTTTAAAAAATAATTTCATAATCTTAACTCTATGAATTCTTATAACTTTTCCATAGTTGAAGACTTAGCTCAAACTCCTTGTGCAATGTCTGTATTGGAGGTGTTATAGAGTTGTCCTGCTCAACAGGACACCCTCTTAGCAGCCATAGCTACCATGGATTCATCAAGCCTGCTGGTGAAGTTTAATCTTTTAAATGTTAATATCTTCCTGCCGTATCATCTGGATGTGTAATATCTTTGTTACCATTCCAATCAACATCTGTGCAAAACCCAATGTCGTTGAAAATGTGCATATTGTGGAAAATTTCTCTATGGAGGAGATTTACATATGTACTCCCTTGTTTAAGGAATTTTGTGGCATCTTTTCTTGGTCATATGAGGATATTCCAAGCATAGATCCATCTATTATAGAACCCAAAATCCGTACTTACCCCGATACTGAACCAATTTGACAACAACTTCGACCTGTGAATCCACGAAAAGAAGCTGCCATAAAGGATGACGTGGAGAAGTTGTTGAAAGCAAGGTTTATCTACCCAATTTATTTGACTGAATGGGTGCCCAAACACATTCATGTTGATAAAAAATAAGGGACTATACGTGTGTGCTCCAATTTTTGTGACCTAAATAAAATGTGTCCTAAGGACAATTACACCACACCCTTCATTGATCAAATCATTGATTCTTGTGAGGGTAGCAAAGTATTTTCGTTTATGGAAGGATTTTTTGAGTATAATCAAATCCAAATCAAACAAGACCAACACAAAATGGATTTTTTTTCCTTGGGGGACCTTTGCGTACAAGAAAATTCCCTTCGTTTTGAAAATTTTGGAGCTACCTTTTAGCAGGAAATGAACTTTTCCTTCCATGAAATCAAGAATATTTTTGATCCATACTTGGATGATATTCCTGCCAATTCTCGCAAGAGGAGGGACCATCCATATCACCATCGCATGATCTTTGAATGATTGATACATTATAAGATACACTTGAATCCCCACAAGTGTGTTTTCTGCATTAAGTCGGGGAGTCTTCTGGGTTTTATTGTGTCAAATAAAGGAATAGATGTGGATCCTTTGAAAGTAGAGGCTATTGTAAATATACCTCCTTGTTCTATCAGGAAACTTTAGATCCTGCAAAGGAAATCTAATTTCCTTCGACGTTTTATAGTTATTTATGATAATATTACTAAAGGTTTCATGCGCTTGTTGGAACATGACACCCCATTTATATGGGATGAAACCACACAACTTGCATTCAAGGAATAAAAAAGGGATTTATTGTCGACTACTTTGTTACATCCCAGATTACTCTAAATATTGTATATTGTATCCGGCTGCATCAGAGTCAACTATAGGGGTAGTATTAGTTCAGGATGATGACAATATCCAAGAGCATGTTTTCTATTATCTTAGTCATGGATTAGCTGGTCCTGAACTTAGACACTCCCACGTCAAGAAATTAGCATTAGTAGTTATCTATGTTGTTCATAGGCTACGTCACTACATCTTACTAAGGACCACCACAGTGGTGGAAAATGTAAATCCTTTTCAGTATGTGTTGTCCTAATGCATAATTGAGGGGGAATTCAATAAGTGGATAGTAATTCTCCAAGAGTTTGACTTAGATTTTCAATCTGCTAACTCTTAAAAGTCCTTAGTTTTTGCATAGCTTATCTTAGAATTTCCTATAGAAAAGAATGTAGTGGTGGAAGAGGACTCATTCCCATATGAGTATATATTTCTTATTTCCACCTATGATCCCTAGTATGGAGATATCCTTATATATATCCATACTTTGAAGATTCATTTGTCCTTCTTGCTGGAAGAGTGATGTAAATTGCACATTAATTGGAAAAAATACCTGATCATCGGTGATACTTTGTATCGACTAGGGTTAGATTCAATTTTGTGTTGATGCCTCACCGACAAGGAGACTGAGCATGTCCTAAATTATTCCCATAGCGAATCATATTGGGATCATTTATCTTGGTTAGAAACAACCCATAAAATTTTACGTGTCATTTATTTCTGGCCCATAATATTTAAATATTGTGTGGAAGCTATGAAGCGCTCTCATCCGTGTCAACTCTATACCAGAAAAAATACAATCGCATCTTTCTTTGTTGTTTCCCATCATTGCGGTGGGACCCTTCACTAAGTGTGGGGTAGATTACATGACATGCAATCCAGTTTCTTCTAGGGTGAATAAATATATCATTATCGTTGTAGACTACTTCACAAAGTGGGCCGAGGCAATGCCTATCTTCAAATAAGATAGCGAAATGAGATCTTAATTCGTATTTAACCAAATCATTACCCATTTTGGTATACTAAAGCATATTGTGACTGACTATGGCAGTCACTTTTAGAATAGTATGATGATCGAGATGACTACTATGCTAGGTTTTATCCAAGATCATTCATCTTCCTTATACCCTCAAGTGAATGGACAAGTAGAAGGAGTTAACAAAACCTTGAAAACCATTCTACAACATACCATTAACGCAAGTCGATCAAATTGGCACATCATGATATATCCTGCACTTTGGCAATACTAGACTAATGTTGATACTACTACTTGTTTTTCACCTTTCCATCTCATTCACGGGGTGGAAGCAGTTGCATTGGTCGAATGAGAGATTCCATCTCTTGAGATATCTATTCATTTACTTCCTGACACTACGAAACTAGAAGAACATTTGCTTCACTTGGAAAATCTAGATGAATGGTGCAGAGATGCATTGATGACAAATGAGGCTTGCAAGAATATGGTCAAGAACCAATATGACAAATAAGTTAAGCCAATATTTTTCTTTGAAGGGGAACTTGTTTTTCTCTTGGATCAAGAAAAATATCCCCTGGTAGCAAGAAAATTCAAGTCTCTTTGGTCAAGTCCCTACATCATGTCAAAGGTTTTGAGAAAGGGAGTGTATGAATTAACTTATTACAATGGAAATAAGTTTCCAGAGCCTAGAAATGGGCTCTACCTAAAGAATTACTACGTTTAGGCATGGTTCTTGTTCTTGTATTTTTATGTACAATAGTTAGTTGGTTAGTTTTTCTTATATAGCATGTTGGTTTTTTCATATGTTAGCCAAGTGGTTCATAGGATTTACATATGGTGCTAATCACCATACTTGTAACCTGGCTTCAGCTGTATGGGTTACTATTCACCCTCACGACAACTGGTTTCCTCTGGTGGTGCTTTCTTATGTCCTGGTACTAATAATGTGGCTGAGTACATGGAAGTTATTGAGTTGTTATGGGATGCTAAACTACATGGAATTACCCACCTAGAAGTCAGACTTGACTCTCAGCTCGCAGTTTCCCAACCTAATGGTGATTATCAGTCGCGAAACCCTACTTTGCTACATTAGTTTTTGTGCATACGATTACTTGAAAGAAACTTTGAATATATTTGATTTAATCACATTTCAATAAATGAAAATTCAATTACTGATGCTTATGTGAATTACATATTATAATGGAAATTAACAGATACTTTGTAAAATAAATATAAAATATGCATTTGAAACACATGTAAATAACCATCCATAGATATATCGAGTTTTTTATCCATTGATCTTGTCATAACTGTATCAATATACAAAAAAATAATATCATCATCCATATATGTCTAGATCTAGGCACATTGCTCAGCCTCCTCGGCCTCCCTGTAATGAATAATGACCGTAACTACCATTCTAAGAAGGCGTATCAAGCTCGACAGAAACCCTACTACAAAATCCTACATGATAATTGGGATCCCCTTTATCCACATGGTAGGGACACCTTGGTTTATCCTAGCGAGCTTCCCCTCTAGAACTCGTTGTATGCTCTAGTCCCCACCCTGTGTGGGCCACACAAATTTCCTAGGATGCCCATCGGGGTGTATAGTTTCGACATCTGCATATAAAACATTTTAAAATGATCAATACTTTTATACACATCTATATACATAACTATATGAATAAAACTCATAAAAATTCAAATAACATAAAAATATAAAATATACGTATCTCTCCCCATTCCTCCCTTGGCGAGAGGATGAGATCATTGTCACATCCCCATCCCTTAGACCGACAAAGAGGATGTGACAAACACCATGAATCAGTCGGACAAACCGCCCCATGAACATAATCAAAAGAAATCAATGTTGGAATTTAAAACTTACAAGCATACACAGATGTGAAATGAATATACCTTCAGCGGAGGCAACACACATACATTTCTAGCATAAACATGTTCATCATAATTCATTATACAATAGATTAAATTGCAGAGAAGAAACAGTTAGCAGCACTTATGTTTCGATGAAGAATCCCGCAACCAGCTACGTCGCTGCAATGTTCCACCCAACCATAGGCTAGCATGCTCATCAATCTCTCAGCAACGCTGCCACCCCCAAGCTGGGCATGATTCCTTCAGGATAGGGGTCAATTGTAGGCCTACACATAGCCAAGGGGACACCAAACAGCCAAACCAACATCACTGGGTTTATCATGCCATCAATAGATCGTCCAAGCCAGCACAATCCAAAGACCAACCACTGCATACCAGCAGCAAAACCACCCTTCACAGCCCTATGAAGAAGCAAAGATGACCAGGACAATCCCATCAAAATATGAGGCATCGCTCAAGCCCACAAGGCAACACAGAGTTATTCTTGGCCCTATCGTGGCCAAAACAACTCAGCAACAACCCAAAGCCAGGGTACTTCAGCAGCTCAATTTCACAATAAAAACAGTGGCAACAATCTACAACCCACAGTGGATAAGAAACAGAACTCCCGGCATAACCATGGGAGACTCGGCCAATGACTGTGGCCATCAACAACCCCAACTCACAGTGCCAACGATGGAAGCTATACAAATTCCCAAACAACAAGGAAACTCAGATGCAGACCACTGCAGAAAATGACTCAATACGAAGGCATAGCAGCCCAAAACGCAATTGGACACCACAGCCAACCAAAAACGTGGGGAAGACAACAGCCCCAAAACATAATCAGTGAGCAAGGCTCACAAGTGGGAAAATGATCCCAAACAGTCTGTGCGTGAGTGCAATCCGCACAAGACCACAAAACGCCAAGGAGACTTACCCAATTCCACTCTATGGAAAACATGAATGACCACAGGTAAGCAGCTCTCCTCTTGGCCACGTGAGATCCAACAGATCCTCTGCCTGTGCGTGAGGATGAGTAAGACTCCCGCCCCTCTACGTGAAGAGAAACAAACAGCGGCCTCTGCATGAGGAATGAACAGACCACGAACCTGTGTGCGAGTAAGAAACCGACCACCATCATGGAGGTTGAATCCCAGCTGTGTAAGCAAACAAACAGTGGCCTCTGCGCGTGGATGAACAGTAGAATGCTCAGTGTGGGGAGGATGAACCGACAGGTGAGAATGGAGTCGTGGGTGGTGTGTGGGTGTGGGTAAGGGACTGATAGTCCTGCCACCCCACTCCCAAAGGAAATAACTGCCCTCAACCACTCAGCCCTCAGTCCTCAACCACCAGCTGAAGCATTAAATAGGTTGACAAGGTTGGATGAGACAAGAAAAGGTGGCAAAAACATGTGTTTTTCCCCCATAACCAAGGTTTGACATCCCCCACCCCTTATCCTCTGGAACCATGCCCTTTTCATTCAACGTTGCACTGCCGTAGCTGGTTGTGGTTTATTTTATTTGATGTGCGTATTTACATGATGCCAAATTCTAATGTGCCAAATGGCACGATAAACCATCAGTAACTATCCCCATTTCCGAAACACACACACAACCAAATCGATGGTGGGGCTTTTTCCTTGAGCTCCTCACCACGATTAATTACGATATATACATCATGCAAACGGGGTCAAAACCGGGGATGTGACATTCCCCTCCCCCTTGGAATCACAGGGGCTTCACTTGTTGACCAATATCCTATCACATTAGTTCATATTGTGGGTTTTAAAATTATCAAAAATTGAACCAATATATTGCAGGTATTGGGGGGATTAGGGGTTTAAGGTGGGGGTGGGTAGGCTCGTTTATAAGGATTGAGGTATAAAAATGGGCGGGGAGGAGGTTTTAAGCATTGGGAGGGGGTTTCAACAAAAATATTTTGGGTAAATATCTCTGGAAATTAAGGGTATTCTTTAATATCCCATGATCGCACGTGCTATGTGAGAAGTTCACTAAGTGAAGTCCCCGTGCTTGGAATAACACCATCCTTGGTGTTCCATTACATATATATACAATACATATATAATTTCACATCAAAATTTCAAAATTGCAGATTGGTCCCACGTTCAATCATTTACTTTGAACGTTCAATACCAAGCCCCTCGGCTTCCATGGACTTCTCCCACTGGTTCTCAGCTTCTAGCTGATCCCGAAGTCTAGGAACTTTGCGGCTATTGCCTTCATGTTCCCTCATTGGGAAGTCCTGGCGTAAATGATGTCCTCCGCATCTCCAGCATCTCACTGGCTGTGTCATCTTCACCCGCTCAATTTCCTTGGAGTCTTCATGCCTGGACCATTTCCTATCGGGTCGCTTGGAAAATTGTCCCCTCGCGGACCTACCATCCTTTCCCTTGCCGATTGCTCCTAGAATGCTTTTAACCTCCCTTTGCAAACCAATAAAGTCTTGCAAAATCTGGTGGTTCATTTCACTCTGCCTTTTCTGTATCTTGAGCATCTCCCCAAGGTTCTCTTAGGTCTTGGCAATCCTTTGAAGGAGACTTCCAGCTAAGTCCAACAACTTTTGATCTGCTGCCATATTCAATGTGCACCACCTAGTTTCACTTTTCTCACCTGTGAAACGCACCATTGAAATTTTATCAGACCAAGCATAATACAGACATTAAAATCATCCAGTTAATTACCCGATTGGCATGACAGTCCAAGTTCCATTAAGGAAACTTTCATATTTTTCATGCCTCCCCCAACAAGCACATGAGCTCATTCATGTCCATTCCTGGGTAGGGAATTAACTATTCCAGCATTCACAATTTACTTTAAGCAAATACACACATTTCATTGCAATCATACATGCATTAAACAATCCTTTGTTTTCACAATGCATAAACATGTACATATAGATATATATAATCAAAGGCAAGAGAGAGCAGTAAGAGTTGTTCGCCTCTTTATTTTGTTCCATCCTAGAACCCACACCATCACTGTGGATTTCATGCTCTCAGCCTCTTTCACTTTCACCGTGAATGCTGGACCAATCTCTCTTGGTCATGACACTTAGTGTCCTTGGTCTATTCTAGACCTCTAAACCACGGAGTCTCTCTACATGGTTTGTCTCGGCTGCTAGGACTCCCCCGTATTACTAGCACCTTTTTCATTACCGCTCAACCTGAGCTTTCCAGGTCAGTCACATGTCCACATGCACCCCTAGGATGCTCCCATAGTCCTCGCTCCCAGGGATACCTATATCCAACAATGAATAAATTCACATGTTTAGTTTATTCACATCAGTTTTATCTTGCTCTAGAGATAAACACCATAACCAAATCATATACACATGTATATTCATAAGCGAAATAATCCAATACTTATCTGTATTGTGCATTTCCTCGTTTGTCCACAGGATCCTGCTTTGCTTTGCAAGCCTTGGGATCGCCTATGGACTTAGATGTTAGGTCATCACACAGGCTTCTCCTCAACATCAAATAATTAATGTCCAGCCAGTACACAATCATGTCGACTGGGCTTGGAACTTTACCATGACCATTTCCAGGTCTAGGATCTACTATGGATCCTTAGGCATATAACAGCCCAACATATACTTATATCAACATACACTTATATCAACAATAACCCTTACTCCGCAACCCCTCACAACAACCATTTACCATTTACCTTTACCGTTAGCCTGTCCACACAAGCAACACAAGCAATACAAGCAACTCATTAGCGTTATTGCTCAAAAGTTGTAATCACATTTCGTATCATTCAGTCATAATGGATACTAAATATAAACATGTTTTCCATATGGAATTTAATAATTAAACATGCACATTCATAGCAAGGGTTACAGAACACTTATCCATTTGCCGTCGCAGTATGCCTTTATATCTGTTAGGCACCGTCAAGGAGTTGGGAAAGGCTGAATGCTAAGATGGTGTGCTCGCTGCAGATCTAGGAACACCTACACCATAACTAGCCTGACTTCTAAGACACCCACACACACCCAACACAAGGAATCAGTCTCTTCTCTACTACTTAGTCCCTTAGGCCCTGCATTCCCTTCCAGTGCTATCCCAGGGTTGTGGAGAAGAAAGTCATCCCTCTAGCTCTGTCTGTGTGGTTTCCAATCACCAGGTTTAAGCAAAACAAGCCCCCATTCCTACTTCTTGTTTATGTTTCATATCCACACATGTCTTACCGACATAATCTGTGCCATCTCACTCATGTTACTACCGAACATGCAGTGCAGATTAGACATTTCTCAAAATGTCTAATGGTGTTTCACCCAAAACCCATTTCCAAGATAAGGGAAAACCTTCCCATGAAGTTTGGCTTCTGCAGGCCATCGCACATGGTCTTCCTGCAGTGTGTACCCCTGACACATTCATCAAATAGCCAAACAGTCAATCATTACCTGATACTACAATCCAATTGATCGTTCCATAACCAAGCAATGACATTTAGCAATCAAATTCAATAATAATTTGCAACTCTACTACAGAAATTGACTTGCTTAATTGTGGGTCTCTTGTAATCAGCACTACTATGCCCATTATAATTTTATGCCTACTATCATAACATGAATACCCACTTACCATGTGTCCCTCCTGACAGAATCTCACACAAGCCAACAGTGATTAGTACTCGTTAGCACTTTCTTAAATCCAAAATCCATAATTCAAATTTAACAACCCATTATGCATATCAACTACTTTCACAACCATGAGACTTCCTCTCATAAATGGTAGATTCTAGCATTGGTCAGGGTCTTACCTCTCAATTCCATGCTCAAATAATCTACCTGAAACATGAGTTTCAATCAACCAAACACAATCTTATGCAAGCCAACAGTGGCTAGTGGTTGTCAGCAATTTCTCAAATCTGAAATTCACAATTCGAATTTTAACAACCTATTATGCATATCATATGGTAGATTCTTGCATTGGTCAGGATCTTACCTCTCGTTTCCATGCTCGAAATAATCTACCTAAAACATAAGCTTCAAACATCCAAACACAAGCTTATGCAAGCCAGTAGTGACTAGTAGTTGTCATCAATTTCTTAAATTTGAGATTCACGATTCAAATTTAATAAGCTCTTTCACATGGTAGATTCTGGCATTGGTCAGGGTCTTACCTCTCAATTCCATGCTCGAAATAATCTACCTGAAACATGAGTTTCAATCAACCAAACACTTGGTAAGTCTGGATGCATATACTATCTCATTGCTACAACCAACATTGAAGCATTTTCAGAATTTATAAAATTCAAATACTTCCAGTTGTTAGTCACATCAATATTATCGAAGCTCATTTACTTCCTGCAATCATTATCATACTAACATTGCAAGGTATAGTCATATCATTTATGCAATTAAATGAAAGTTTATATACCCTTAATTCACAAGCGTATCATTCATACTACCTTGCTCTTCAATAGAGCATTTCTGGCAGCCAATTGATCATGACTATCCTGCATTCATAACAGCCTTCGAAACAGTTCCAGAATTATCATTAATTCATCATCTCAGCTATTAGTTATTCACAAGATCACATGCATTCATCTCAATGAATTCAAACATACCATGGGCTATCCATGACTACCTCATATAGGATGCATTACTATAATCAATACCATCAACATATATAAGCACGACACCTTTCTATATTCAAATTTCCACATGGTAGGAGGTCTCTTACCTTTACCATCCCATGGAATCTATCATAAGCAACTCTTACCTGCATGGGTCATACTTACACCTTTGACATGACCAATTTGGTTGGTCCTTTGCAGGAGATTGCAACATTTGCTCACCAACTTTTGTTATGGACTCGTTGCCTTATCCCTTTCTTCATAGGGTTGCTGGTCACATTCCTCAGCATCAGCAACATACTCAGCTAGGTCCATGTCATCATTGGTTTTGCCACTAATGCCAACATCAAAGCAATGATTATCATTAGTGGTTCATTATAAATATATAATTTCCAATATTCTTACCAATCATGCAATATCCTATGCATGCAATGCATATCCTCATGCATTTCAAGCATAAACTTAGGAAATGTAGTTAAAATCAGCAAGATAGGGTCTAATGAAAACTTCCCTTTCAAATGCCTCATCTTCTCATGGAATTCCTTTTTCACAAGGTAGTTAGTTGACTTCATAGTCCTTGCTGCCCCTGAGCATGCAACTGTCCAGATTTGTCCATTTGATAGCAACGGCCATCATTAGCACTTTGCTGCTTCGTGCTCAGATTCTGGTCACTTATCCTTGTTCTTGCTGGATAATATTTCCAACGCCTATTCACATGCATCATTCTGACCTCGGGTGGGAAAACCACACCACTTCTAAGAATGAGGACTTTCACCAAATCCATTGTATTTTACACACAACTGTACTTTGGTTGCCAACTTCAGGCATTTAGTAACTTACGGATCTCATTTCCGATACACCATTCATCTTTTATGAATTTTGGGTTTTACTAATTTTCCCAAAACACGGAATTTTATTTTCACAACTCACTATCTTTGGGAATGATGGGGGTCAAGGGGGATTTCCCCCTTGAACACTGCAGGGTGGGTCGAGGGCAGCGCCCTCGTTTTTTTTTGGTTGTAAATATTTAATTTTCATGCAATCTGGCACATTAGATCACTGCCACTTTTATCCTTCTCAGCCCACCAAAATTCACTTAAAAACAGCTGCAAATCCCACTGGAAGGCAGTCGAAATCTGTTGGAAAACCCCACTTGGAAATTCCAAATCTCCCTTTGCAGAATCGGCTCTCACTTCATCTATCCATCCGACGTATCGGCTGTCAAAACAACTACTCCTTCTGCAGAATCAGCTCACGAAACGCTTTCTCCTTCCGATCGGCGTCGGTAGCCTTTCTCATCGGAAGACTCATCACTTCCGCTTCCACAATGGCGGGCGTCGGAACCCTTCCTTCTTCCGCAACGGTGGATGTCGGAACCCTTCCTTCTTCTGCAATGGTGGACGTCGGAACCCTTTCTTCTTCCGCAAGGGCGGACGTCGGAAGCATTCTTTCTACATCGGAAGCCAAATGAATTTGGCTTCCGTAACGGTGGACTGGAAACTGCTTTCTCTTCCGCAACGGTGGACATCGGAAGCATTCTTTCTTCTTCCACAACGGTGGACATCGGAAGCCAAATGACTTTGGCTTCCGCAACGGCAGATTGGAAACTGATTTCTCTTTTGACGATTTCGTCACTTAGACAAATTTTGAACTTTCTCCTACCGTGTCGGCTGTCGGCGGCCGGGTGACTTTCACGTCGGATGCGGAATCGCTTCACCGTCCGCAACGGTGGATGGGAAAATCGCAAATCTTTCCGCCATAGCGGAAGTAAGCTCCATTAACTCTTTTGACTGTTCAAGAACTTAGGTGATTTTTGAAACTTGTTGCTGCTTTGTTGAACAGAGAACGTAATTCTACCTTTTGTCACTGCATCCTTCATGGCCCATAGAGGCCCATTGTTGCAACCATGAGCTCTGATACAATACTGTCATGTCCCCATCCCTCAGACCGGCAAAGAGGATGCGACGAACACCATGAATCAGCTGGACAAACCGCCCCATGAACATAATCAAAAGAAATCAATGCTGGAATTTAAAACTTACAAGCATACATAGATGCGGAATGAATCTACCTTCAGCGGAAGCAACACACATACATTTCCAGCATAAACATGTTCATCATAATTCATTATACAATAGATTAAATTGCAGAGAAGAAACAGTTAGCAGCACTTATCTTTCGATGAATAATCCCGCAACCAACTACGTCGCTGCAACGTTCCACCCAACCATAGGCCAGCATGCTCATCAATCTCTCAGCAACGCTTCCACCCTCGAGCTGGGCATGATTCCTTCAGCATAGGGGTCTGTTGCAGGCCTACACATAGCCAAGGGGACACCAAATAGCCAAACCAACACCACTGTCTTTATCAGACCATCAACAGATTGGCCAAGCCAGCACAGTCCGAAGACCAACCACTACATACTAGCAGTAAAACCACCCTTCACAACCCTGTGAAGAATCATAGACGACCAGGGACAATCCCAACAAAATATGAGGCACCGCTCAAGCCCACAAGGCAACACGGAGTTATTCTTGGCCCTATCGTGGCCAAAACAACTCGGCAACAACCCAAAACCAGGGTACTTCAGCAGCCCAATTTCACAATAAAAACAGTGGCAACAATCCACAGCCCACAGTGGATAAGAAACAAAAATCCCGGCATAACCATGGGAGAATTGGCCAATGACTGTGGCCATCAACAGCCCCAACTCACAGTACCAATGATGGCATCTATACACACTCCCAAACAACAGGGAAACTCAGACACAGACCACTGCAGAAAACGACTCAATACGAAGGCATAGCAGCCCAAAACGCAATTGGACACCACAGCCAACCAAAAATGTGGGGAAGACAATAGCCCCAAAACACAATCAGTGAGCATGGCTCACAAGTGGGAAAATGACACCAAACAGTATGTGCGTGAGTGCAACCCGCACCAGAACACAAAACACCAAGGAGACTTACCCAATTCCACTCTGTGGAAAACATGAATGACCACAGGTAAGCAGCTCTCCTCTTGGACACGTGAGATCCAGCAGATCCTCTGCCTGTGCGTGGGGATGAGCAAGACTCCTGCCCCTCTGCATGAAGAAAAACAAACAGCAGCCTCCACGTGAGGAATGAACAGACCACGAACCTGTGTGCGAGCAGGAAACTGACCACCATCTTGGAGGTTGAAGCCCAGCTGTGTAAGCAAACAAACAGCGGCCTCTACGCATGGATGAACAGCAGAACGTTCAGCGTGGGGAGGACGAACCGGTAGGTGAGAATGGAGTCATGGGTGGTGTGTGGGTGTGGGTAAGGGACTGACAGTCCTGCCACCCCACTCCCGAAGGAAATAACTGCCCTCAACCACTTAGCCCTCACTCCTCAACCACCAGTTGAAGCATTAAAGAGGTTGACAAGGTTGGATGAGACAAGAAAAGGTGGAAAACAAACAAAGGTGGCAAAAACATGGGTTTTTCCCCCATAACCAAGGTTTGACATCCCCCACCCCTTATCCTTTGGAACCATGCCCTTTTCATTCAACGTTGCACTGCCGTAGCTGGTTGTGGTTTATTTTATTTGATGTGCATATTTACATGATGCCAAATTATAATGTGCCAAATGGCATGATAAACCATCGGCAACTATCCCCATTGTTGAAACACACACACAACCAAATTGATGGTGGGGCTTTTTCCTTGAGCTCCTCACCACGATTAATTACGATATATACATCATGCAAACAGGGTCAAAACCGAGGACATGACAATCATTGTTTCCTCAGAATTCTAATCCGACATAAGGGAATTGCTCAAGAGTGGGTACTTTCCTTTCCCACCAAAGATAGGAATTGTCATCATAAACTCTTTGGACTGAACCCCCTACACCTTGATGGATAAATGCATCTCCCCATCTAATAAGTTTAGGCTGGCGGGCGGTGGTGGTGGTACTGCAGGGCTGAGAGAAGGAACTTTATCAAAGAAGAACACCACCAAAATTCTTGCATAACTGAATTTCTTCCTTTTTCCTCTCTTTAAATCATAGATTTGTTTTATCATTATCGGGATCATACCTAAACACCAGTCAAACAGTATCCCTTGCATGCATTTCACTACAACTCACATTTGATTCCAAGTGGCTAAGTGCAGTGAAGAAGAACCAACAATTCTTACTATCATGCTTACCATCACTTGTAATGGAATTCTAGTTATTTGTGCAATTGGGACACATGTCCCCTTCTTTTGTGTTCCTGGTGGAAAGTAAGTATCAATGTAGTCCTGAATACTCATAGGGTCACCACCCCTACCAGTACCCTTGAGGTTTATGGGCATGCCTCTATGGGAAATCTCTAGAATGAAATAAATTTCTTCTACTGTAATATCCAATATCTCTCCTTGTATATCAAATAGACCAAGTTCATGGTCCCAATAGCATATAAGAGTCTCTAAAAGACAAAAATTGGTGCTCAAGTTGGATGTGCAGTAGAATTTCAACAAGCCAACTTGTTGCAAAGCTTGTAAATTTGGTGCATCATGCATTGCCTCTCGATCAATATCTTCATGTTCTCTCTCTCTCTCCACTACAAAACCATTTTGTACATGTCCAGTGACCATTTTCAATCATTAGAACCCATCAGTTTCTTTTGATTTTGGCCATTTTTAATTTTCCACAAGTCACACAATATACGTGATTATGCTTTCAGCAAAGCGCAGATTATCCATGGGTTGCATTAGTGCAACTCATTTATAAATGTGTATACATGACTACTATAAAAGCAGACTCGCGTATGCTACACAACATGTTTAGCGCTAACAAAATCACAATTTTTTACACTAAATTTAAAAATGGAGCGGATATAAAGAACAAGAAAGGAGAGATAACCAACCTCCAATTCGTGGATTTGGATTTGGTCCAACGGTTTGTCATCGGTGATCAACTAAATTTGGGAGGTTAAACTTGCCAAGTTCAGTAATTTTCCAAATGGTTTGTCTTTTTTCAGTTTTTTGAACTATTTGTAGCAAAAATTTCACATTTTTGACCCATATCTATAATTTAAAATTTTATTTTTTATGTATGGACTAATACCATGGTTTTTCATTAACTGGAGCAAGTATGGGATCATTGAAAAGCTGTTTTTCGTCGTGTATAAGGTAGGATTTGGTCTGTATTTATGAATTTTCACTTATACCTAATCCATCATTAAACCCTAGGATCACTTTTTCATCCACGAACTATGGTGTTAAACCAGTTTTACCCTGTTTGCATCATTGTTATTCTATGGATAGGGATCCTTCTCATGGGTACCCTAGTTTAGAACACTTTATTGTCTTTCTGGTACCCATGCTGTAGTTGTGTTAGGTTTGTGGGAGCCTTCTTAGTTGTTTTTCATGACAAAATGAGCCTCATTTTGCATCTTTTTATGATCTATCCCTGTTTATAAGGATCCCTGCACTTATGGATTTTTCTTTAGGCCTTAGTCTAACTTCCCAAAAGATACTAGACTATCTAGTAAACTTGTTCATTTAGACTCGTTAAGGATAAGTGAACAAGCATCCACATCGGTGTTAGTTTATCACTATTTCAAACCATTTGGATTATTTATGAAAAAGGATCACTCTCTTTTCTTCGGAATTGAGAAGAGTATCTCTAGGCATAGGTTTATCACTTTTCCGGACCCAAAGGACTAACCTTATAGAAAAGGAATACCCATTATGAGATTAGCTTTCTCTTTTTCGTGCTCTGGACCCAAACATGAAAAATATTTCAAGCATATTTTATGTCTTTGTCATGCTCGCAAAACCTAAATAACAAACAATCGAGTTTACCGTTGTAAGCCCCATTTCTCATAATCAAATGGATCTTTCTGAGTGATATTTCCTTCCTTCACACTTGTTAAACTAAGGGTATCTACCGCTTCTGAAGTTGCGTCGATCTGGTGATAGTTTACCCCTTTTTTAGACCTTGTCAACTAAGTATGAAAAAGGTATACCTTAGTCCTTTGGGAGCTAAGAGTGTTCTTATGTGGTTTTTTTTATACTTTTCTGGCCTTAGGAGACTAAATTGTACAAAAAAGTTCCCCCTAGAGTCTTCTTCAAAGTTTTCAAACTCTCAAAATTTGAAAACACCAATGAGCATGTATTATTTCGGGCTTTTAAAATCCACGAACGAGTGACATATTAAGCATTATTCTCTCCCCTATTCAAGATTGTAAAAAAAATGAAGAGAGACTTGAGTTGACTTTCTTGGACTCATTAAAATTTAACAGGAAAGACAAGGAAGAATTACTCTCTTTGGGTTATAAAAAGTGCCAGCATGTCATCCTTGAACAAAGCACTCTCTAAAGTTTTCGATAATCATGTTTCAGCTTCCACTTTCAGCTTAGGTATTACTTTGCTTTTTTTTACTCCTCCACTTGTCCTTTATACATAGGGAATCTGATGATGTCTCCTACATGACAGATAAGTCTATTTGTCATAGATGTAAGTCACAAGATGCTTCCGGTCACCTATGTGTCATGCTCAATGTTCAAGGATTTGTACCTTCATCTAATTATTATCCTAATTCCCATCATTATCCTCTATGAGAACTGCTTGTGTCTACCTTCTCACATCCAGTTTCTTAGTCACTCTTGTGATCTGTTCAAGGATTCATTACCTTCCTCCTCACATCATCGTTTCTCATCAGCACCTACTGAAGAAGAGGACCTAGATATTTGACGATGGTAGTTTAGGATTCACTACCCTTATTGGTGAACTCCTTTTGCTTCAGTTTTCATTATCACTCACTTTCTGACATTCTGTTGAGTTCCTTCCATGTTTGAATTCAGCATATTTATTCACATGGCAGGGATTGTATTGATTCCTTTGTATTTGGTTTAATACCTTAGGTTCAATCTCTATAACCTAAGTTGCAGAAGATTGTGTTGTGTTCAACAACACTACTTCCATATTTTGAATTCTCATCAATGTATATTGTGTCTTTGATCGACCTTTGTAATATACATGGTATTGTTACCTATATCATATGATGTAATCAAATATTGTAAAGTAGATATTGTTCCACTTTATTGAACATGAAATCCCCACATATGAGTTTGTATATGACTTTGATATGTGTTGTTTCATGTACCTCCATGTTGCCTTGGTAGCTGAGTTGTCCAATATTAAAAGATTGTAATATATTTAATCCATAGCTTCCCTCTAAACTCACACATTAGGGGGCATATTTTATCATGTAAATTGGCTCTTCTTCATCTGAGTACTGACATCCAATGTGTTGGTACACAAAAGGACAAAATGGATTGAAGTAGAAAAAACACTATAGATGAGAATGACCTTTGATGCATCATTCCCTTACCATATTAACCTATTTTTTGTATGGCCATTAAGGATAATATGTGACTATTATCATTTCAACCCGCATATCATATGTGAGTACTTACACTACAACTCGCGTATACATCATTAGGGATTGAAACCGTGGGTTTTGTTTAAGCAAGTCGTGTATCATATGTGACCTGCCAGTATTAATAGTCATGTATTTCTTAATAAAAAAATAAAAAGTATAAACACAATTACTTATGGACAGTTGGTTCCTTAATCATAACTATCCCAACTTCCTCAACCATCTCATCCCTCATAACCTCTCTCTTTCTACATGTATAAATAGAGGGTAGGGGTTGAGTCTAAATAATGATGAATTTTAGGGAAATTTTATGTTCATGGTTTGCATTTAGATATCTTAGAGCAGCAAAAATCAGTGTCCTTGGCTAGTAGAGGAGAACTTGTCTCAAGTGTTGGTTGTAATATTACCTCACTTGTTTATCAATAAAGAGAGCTCTTCCAATATTGTGTTTTTGCACTCTTATATATAGTGATTTCTGAATTGTCTTAGTATTTCATTATAAGCATGTTATTTGATTAACCATTGATATAATATATAAGATATTGTAGGAAATGTTTTTCTCTTTGTAGGTGTTGGAGATTACCTGGAAGCTATGGAAGAAATTTGAAGTGAAGAAGAAATATAGGATTGACCATCATAAATAAGGTATGCATAATTTCTTCCTATTTCTCTGTCAAATTATGAAATGATCGATTGTCTGCAAGTTTATTTTAAGTACGTTGGTAACCCCATAGACCCTAGGTTATAATGGTGTTTTTTCCTAAACAACAATGCACTACCTCATGGGCAAGAAATTTCTTCTAAAGAAAGACAGCATGAATTTGAAGTACTTTTTCAACTAGCTAGATCTAAATTTCAAGCAGGCCAAATGGTTGGATTTCCTTAGTGAGTACCATTTCAAATTGAAGAATATGAAGGGAAAGGAGAATAAAATTGTCGATGCTTTAAGTCAATGATATTATATGTTATATGAGGTAATATTGAGCCAAACCGATTCGGATTTGCATGAGAGGATCAAAATGACAAATGTAGTTGACTGTTTCTATTTGAAATCCTCAAGAAAATTCAAGAGGACACGTTGTTTCAATAGCAAAAGGGTATAAGGTAGACGCAACTGGACTATTATGGTACAAAGAGAGATCATATGTTCCTGGAAGGAGGGGACATTAGGTACAGCATCCTCACAGATTTTGACTGAAAACCCTACTCGGGGCATCCAGTATATCAAAAAATGATATCAACAATAAATAAACACTTTTTTCTGGCCTAAGTTAAAGGGTGACATAGCGTTATTTATCACAAAATGTTAAGAATGTAAGCTAGTCAAAGATGAAAATCAGCATCCTTTGGGATTGCTACAACTATTACCCATTCTGGAATGGGAGTGGGAGGTCATTAGTATGGATTTTATTATGATTCTACCAAAAAAAGAAGCAAAATGATTCCATATTTGTAGTGGTTGACAAGTTATCTAAAGCATCACACTTTATCCCAGTGATGCCAACCTACAAGGAAGTTCATACTATCAACATCTTATTAAAGGAGATATTCATATTGCATGGCATACCCAATGAAATCATCTTGGATCGAGACATGAAGTTTACCAAAAAATTTTGGAGATATTTATTGTCCGTTTTAAAGACGTAATTAAACTTTTGTACTGATTAGCAGCCACAAATAGACGGGAAGACCTAATGGGTAAACCAAATTTTGGAATACATGATTAGAATGTATATTACAAACAAACCCACCAAGTGGTAGGATTATCTACAACTCACAAAGTTTATGTATAACAACGGATACCAAACCTCCTCTAAGATGAATCCTTTTTAGGTACTCTATGGTCGAAAGTGTAAAACATTGACTAGTTGGGATAGGCTAGTGGATCGAATCATGTGAGGGCCCGAGTTACTAAAGGACTTGGAATAATTAGTCAGCAAAGTTCAACAGAACCTTAAAGAAATGTAATACCTCCAGAATATGTACGCGAATAAGAAAAGAAAGGATAAGGATTATCATATCGATGAACATATTTACTTAAAAGAAAAAGTAAAGAGAAGTTCATTGAGCTTGGGAAGGTGTAGAAAGTTAGCACCAACTTTTTGTGGACCCTTTGAGATACTGGCCAAGAGAGAGCCAGTGGCATATGAATTAGATTTACCTACTTACATAAAGGTTCATAATGTTTTCCACACATCCTCATTGAAGAAATATTTATATGATACTAAACATATTATTGATTGGTCCTTATTATAGGTGGAACCCGAAGGGGAGATTGTACCTGAACCCCTTCATATTCTTGATAAGAGAGAAGTGCAGCTCATGAGGCACACCATATTCCAGTTGAAATTTCAATGGAAACAATCTGAAACCGGTGAGGCTACTTGGGAGATTGAAGCCACCATGAGAGAGTATTACCCCGCCTTATTTCATGACTTCATTACTAGTCCCTAGAACGCTGGGACTATTTTGTTCTAATAGAGGAGGGATTTAATATCTTGAATTTTGACCTAAAAGTAAATGGGCATAAGTCCCATTTCATATGATGTTACTTTGATGTTTATGTTTTGTATATTGGGCGTAAGGCCCCACTACAGATATGTATGATGATTTGTTAGATATATTGGGCGTAATCCAAATGCATATGTTTGTTTAGCACGTTTCTAATTTTATATGTTAAGCATGGACCTTGATAGACAAGATTAGTTTCATAGGATGATGTACTGGATATATTATGTGATTTACCTTAAAATGCATATACTAAGATGATTATTGTTATAGAATGTGTAGAATAGTGAATGCATGATTGAGTTTTATAATGTGTTGGGAGTGAAAACTAAAGCACACGAGTGATGATATTTTTGTGTTGAGCACAATATATAAATAACATTAGTGATGATAATTTTTGTTGAGTGCATGCTCTAGAGAACATGTTTGATTTGAGTTTTGTGTTGAACGCCAGCTCTGGAACACATGAGTTATGATATGTTTGTGTTGATCATAATCTCTGTAGCACATGAAATATAGGAATTGGAAGTGTTGGGAATAATATATCAAGCATTCCAAATTGATGTTGAGCATTGTGTAAATTGAACCCAAGAGATAGAAAAACTACACTCACAAAATTTCTAATCAAACATGCAAAATTAACACCAAAGGAGACTGAAATTGGAGCATAACACTAATCTATATTGAATAAGTGTACAATATCCAACCTTGTGAAGTAATAGGATGTTGTAATATCTAATTACATGAGAGGTTTGAATGCATTAATATTCCATTTGAAATAGTGAAAAAGCAGGCGTACCAAAACTAGTGAAATTCCCCATAGGTGCATAAAGCAGTTTCCAAATCTAGGTAGATGCTCACGAATTTGGTAAGTCAAGTGGGAAAGATAAATAGGGATGGAAATACAACCCATACATGATTTTAATTGTATAAAAAGAGGGAGGATGATGTGGGAAAAAAACAAGGCAGTTACAACTAGTATAGCTTTTCCTTTGCCTTAAATCAACTATAAAACAAGGCAGCTTTTCAAAAAAAGAAGATATGCACTTTGGAGAATATAGAATAAATAAGAAATGCTAAAATGGGTTTCCAATATGTTTCCCAAGTGCTCCATGACTCATTTTTAGCATGTGTTGACTTCTAGGACATGTAGAAGGAAACTACCATAGAATGGAATCTAGGAAACTAGGTAATAAGACAAAAATGATTAAATTAATGTCTAATGTAGGTAAATATGGGTTGATTATTCTAACAGCCCCCCTTAACCCTGAATTTATGAGTAAATATCAGAAATATATAGGGCCTCACAACAAGGCTTAGTCACCCTTTACATAGTGCTTGTCCATACAACCAAGGAAAGAGGCAAAAACCCAGTGGGAAAATCCTCCCTTAAACATGGACATGAAAAATAGAATTTGGAAATCTTGTCATCAATCATGCTTCAAAGCATGATCATAAATCTCCAGCAGTGATTTGAGATTGCTGAATGTCTTCTCACAAAAAAATTTGGTGAATATGTCTGCTACTTTTTCTGAAGATGCACAGAAGAGCAAATAAATGGTACCATCATGCACAAGCTGTCTGATGTAGTGCATATGGATCTCAATGTGCTTGGTTCAATGTCTCTGGATAATTGTAGATTGGAATGGTGCTCTAATTATCACAGTAGATAATAGTTGAAAACTTTGATTCGAAGCCACATTCTCCAAGTATCCCCTACAATGACAAACATTGATTTGTTGCATTTACAACTCCTCTATACTATGCTTCTGTAGATAAGAGTGCTATGGCACTCTGCTTCTTTCTTGACCAGTTTATTGTCCCTTATACAAGAGTGAACACATATCCTGATGTATAATTTCGATACATGTTGTCACCTTCCCAATCACTATTAGTAAACCCAATCAAATCAAGATCGTATTTTTCTTTGTAGAAGATACCATGAGTTCTTGTTCCTTGAAAAACATTTAGGATACTTTTGGCTTCCCTCCATTGGATCTCATGAGGCTGATCCATGTGTCTCAAAGCCACACTAACTACATAATATAAATCATATTGAGTGTGTGTAATATAAAGAGAACACCTAATCAACTTCCTACACGGTGTATTCTTTACCATAGGAGAAGAACCTGCTTCTTCAAGCTTAACTCCTGAAAGGAAGGGAGTCTTGCTTGGCTTGCAATATTTCATGTTGAGATTGTTGAGAAAATATAAATTATACTTGGACTAATTTAATTTGGTTCCATGTTGGGATTGAGAAATTTTGAGACCCAATAATTGGCTCAACAATCTCAAATTTGTCATAGAAAATGAATGGTTCATTGCATCCTTCAAGGAGGCAATCTCTTTCTTTGAACTTCCTGTAAGTAGTAGTTCATCCAAATACAAAACAATAATCATAAAAGAACCATGAATAAGCTTCAAATAGACATTAGGATCATACTTCCATCGAACAAAACTCAGTGATAGCACAAACCCATCAATCTCGGCATACCAAGCCCTGGGGGCTTGCTTGAGCCCATACAATGATTTCTTTAACCTGCACACTAAAAATGGATTAGAAAAAAAGCCTTCAGGTTTTTGCATGTAAATATCCTCAGTGAGATCTCCATTTAGGAAAGAACACTTCACATCCATGTGATGTACTTCCCACTGCTTCAAAGCTGCAATGGCTAGAGGTAGCCTTATGGAGTCCATCTTTGCCACTGGTGAAAAGGTTTTATTGTAGTCAATAGCATGTACTTGTGAGTAGCCATTGGATACCAATATTTCCTTATATTTAAAATTTGAACCATCAGCAGCAATATTAGTCTTGAAAATCCATTTACATTGAACTAGCTTCCTCCCTGGCGGGAGATCAACCAGTTCCCAAGTGTTGTTCTTCTGGAGTGAGATGAATTCTTCTTTCATGGATGTTTTCCATATTGGATCATGTGATGCATATTAATATGTCTATTTATATGATTCAACCATCATATATCACTTCTCAAAAAATATAGGATCTTTCACACAAAGGGCACTCTCAAATTGAGATCTAGTCCTCCTAGTGTCATTAGGATTTCTAGCTAGTTCCCCAGTTGCATGAATAGTATTTGATACCAATTTTGGTCCTATAGGAATGTTAGGATATGAAATAAAATAATCATTATCATACATATCAAAATCATGAAAATCATTAGTCTCTTCACTTACAATCAGTGGTTCTGGTGGCGAAGAGGACTCTCCAACTTCAACTGCTGCTAAAGGCTTTTCTTGGAACTGAACACTTCTTTCAATGCAAGATTTTTTAGTTATCAATTTCATCAGCCTGTACCTTTTTGAATCTATATAATACCCAAGAAATAGGAACTCTTTGATTTGGGGTTGAAAATCCTTCCTCTTTTCAGTTGGAATTCTAGCCCAAGCCTTTGATCCAAAAATCCTGAAATGGGTCACATCTGGCTTCTGCCTACTCCAAGCTTAGAAAGGAGTCATACCATCAAGTTGATTATGAGGCACCCTATTTGGGATGTAGGATGCACATTTTATAGCCTCAACCCAAAACTTTGGTAGCAAAGTCTTAGCCTCCAACATGCAAGTTTCCATCTCCTTCAGTGATCTGTTCTTTCTCTCAGCAACACCATTTTCTTGTGGTGTGTAAGGGATCAAATGCTCAATATGAATACCTACATATTTACAATACTAAATCAACTCAGAATTGACATAATCACTTCCATTTTTAGATCTAAGGATCTTGAGTTTCCTCCAAGACTTGTTTTTAGCCAAGGCTCTAAAGACTTTGAAGAGGTCAAAAACTTCAGACTTATGCTTTAGTAAGTGAACCCAACAATACCTGGAAAAGTCATCTATGAAGGTGAGTGAATATTTGGCTTGACTGATAGAAATATGAGGGAATGGACCAGAAATGTCACTATGGATCAACTCAAGAGGTGCATAGGTTCTCTCATAGTACAATTTTAGTGACCTCGAAGTCGCCATATGTTCTCAAGCCTTCTATGTCCACAAGTACTTCGGACAGTCTCCCAATTGGTAGCACCTTCGACGAGTTTACAAGCCATAGTTGAATAGGGACCAATCATTAGAGGAAATTTCAATTTAAAATGGGCCTTCCAAAAATAATACAAACTCCATGTCATCATGTATTATCCAATCAAAACTCTTTAAAATTAAAACAGGGAGCACCTCTTAAACAATTTTTTAATATAAATTTGGGGATAGGTATCATAAAAAAAACTACCTTTATCGTGTTTTCAACATATTTCCCTATGTTTTTCCTCAAATTTCAATTGGGAGAGCTCATTGGATGCAGAATTAAATTTCACATCCAACGGGTACCCAGTCGGCATACTTTTGATGGGCCATGCTACCCCAAAAATAAGAAATACCTGAAAAAGTGATGATGATGTCATCATCACATTTTTTCAGGTATTTCTTATTTCTGGGGTAGAGGAGCCTATCAAAAGTATGCTGAGTGGGTACTTGTTGGATGCGGAATTTAATTATGCATCCAACAAACTCTCTTGATCAAAATTTTAGTAAAAACACAAGGAGATATGTCGAAAACATGAACAAAAAAGTAGGTTTTTCTTTTCTTCCTCCAAAATCAATAAATATTATTTTATTATTTCAACTATTATTTTATTAATTTTCCTTCGGAGGCCCATTTTGAGTTGAAATTTCCTCTAATGCCAGTCACATCCTTTTCATGCTTTCCCATGTCTGTCTTGTCAATATATTGACATTTGATCCCAAGTCGAGTATGATATACTCCATATCATAATCTTCTATCTGCACAGTCATTCACAATTCTCGACGTGTCTTTTGTTTGGTTCTGACTTGATTGACCATTCTTTCAGGAGGGTATTTGCTGTAATGTATTCTATGAGTGAACTCAACTCTACAACAATAGCTTTGTCATGGATTAGTGCTAAGAAAATTTTGAAAAAGCCCTTGAGCTTACTAACCGTTTTAGTGTGTGGCCTTCTGATTAGTTGTTCAAATGTTTCGGGCATAGCCCTCACTTGTCCCAATGTCGATGGTTGATTAGTATCAAAAAATCCTTGTCATGGTTCCAAGAAGACTTCCTTCTCATGTTTCACATCTAGTGGAGCTTTCTTTTTGGTCGCAGGTCGCACCCACGAATGTCCTTGCGGTGTATTTTGGTCTGCTCCTATCACAACACCTCCTCTTATGACTACGACAACGTTGGGTTGTCTTGGCTCGATAGAAACCATTTGAATATTTGGATTGGGTTTTGGATTCAGATTCTACACTGGGTAGGGGTTAATTGCAGTTCTATCCTTCCATTTCGCAATGAGTTGTGGACACTATTTGATAGTGTGATTAAATGCTTTACAATATGTACAATTTTTTTACATGAATTTGACAATCTCAAAAAACATGTCTTGTTTTTCCATAGTTATAACATACAACTTGGCCTCTTCTTCGACCAAATCCTCCTCATTGTTGCTTCCCGTGACATCTTAATTTCCTACCCCCTTTGCATAGGGTATTGTTGTTGTTTAGGATACTGTTTTGATTGGTATTGTTGTTGAGGATATTGTTTTTGTTGAAACTGCATAGGTTGATACTGAGACTGTGCTCTCTCATATTTCATTTGTTCTTCATTCTTCATTAGGTAGGTATCCATTATTTTCTCTTGGACTAGCTATAAGGATCTACAATCCTTTTCATCGTTCCCTACCAATCTACAAAATTTACAGTAAAGACTAGCAAGTGCACTTACAATATTTTTCAAGTACAAAAATTGTTCAGACTTATCACCTCTAGTCTGGCATACTCTACACCAACGAATTCCTTGGGTGTTTAATGGGTTCGATGAACCTATTGTGACATAATTCATTAGCGTTAGGAAATTAACTTTACGGTTTCCATATGTTCTGCACATGGGACACCATAGTTCCTCTTGAACTTCATTGCATCTTTTGGTGTCTTGGAGCTTCACTGTAAGATTGTCTAGTTGGGACTAAATTTGCATCATGCTTGACCTAATGTCTCCAACTAACGAGGATTATAACCTCATAGATATCTTAAAAGCCTCTGTCTCTGACACTAGTTTATGTTGCATCAATGACGTTTGGATGTGTGGAAACAAGGAATCAATGAACCATTCCTTCAATTACACATCCAACATTTAAAAAATGACCTTCGCCATTAACATCTTAAATATCTGGTGAAAATCCCAAACAGACTCTGTCAATAGCTGCTTGAACTCCTTGATGTTAGTAATGCATTGTGACTCAAACTTCGGTTTCTTAAATTCATCAATTAACCCGAGTCTGATCTCATTGAGTGTCTTTGGTACCACTCCCAATGGTACTATGGAAAACTTCATATACCATACTGCGCATGAACTCCTAGAGTCGTAATCATCTGTGCTTTTTTTATGTTCTCGTCCTGGATCTATCATACATTCCATATGGTGCCACAAAGAAACCAATGCTTCTCTGGATCTTCCAACCCATTCCCATTGAATATTGGGAGCTTAATGTCCATTCCAACCATTGGGTTGATCGATACTATATTAATTGCTGGTATAGTAGGAAAAAAATGTGGACTATTTGGACTTCCTTGTTCTCTATTTATATTGTTAGAACAACTTGTATTTACAAAAATACTTGGAGATTGGTCTGATGATCTTACATCTAGTACTGTAGGGGATTTATGTATATGTTTTGGTTTTGGAGCTTCAGTCAACTCCTTGAATTTTGTGTCTTCATCTGAGATTGGTTGGTACTCCTCCTTCTCATCATAGGATCCTTCTTCCAGGTGTGATGTAAACTCGTACCCTTCCCATTTTTGCATTGTGTTGCAATTGCCTTGTTCAAACATACTTTTTCTCCTTTTTTTGGACCTCAGTCTCCTTGCTCTTCTCAAAAATCCATATTCTACTTCATTTCCACCTTATCCTAGGAACATCTCACTTTAGGGTTCTAGTGAGACATAGCCACCCTTTTTTTTTCAATATATCATTCCCAGAATTCCCTTTTCACATATGATCATTTTGATCCCCATCTTCCAAGATGAGAGATATTGACTATGTGGTCCTTGGAAATTTTTTCTCTCAAACTCATTGTATGAATTTATCATGTCAACGATGATCTCAGTGATATATATTTCTATGATACTATCTACCCAGAAGTCTAGAACCCTTCATATAGGGTTATTAATTCTTTTTAGCTACTCAATCAAGAATGGAGTCCACCCTGTTAGTCCCCCTCCTTAAAAATTCATTTTCTTGGTTGTCAACTTAGAAAACCATTCATACAACAAAATGGGGATCTTGAAAAACAAAATATCATGGATTTTTTAATATATGTACCATTCTAACCACTTCATTGACGTCCATAGAGATCCTTCACTTTCTTTATGTGCAAACTCTAGCTCTTTTTTGTCCACCCTACTTTGGATCTCTACTTTCATGGGATGCTAGAACATGTCCCTCAGCACACACTTTAGGGTCTCGGCAATGGAACCATTTTTTGGGAGCTTTCCCCCTATGACCTAGGTTCATCCTCCTCTCTTTGGTCAGTGCAACAAAGCCCAAGCTATCAACCCGACAGAGCAGAGCCCAGATGGGACTGTGTACGACACAGATGTCATCTCACTTGAGATATCTCAATTCTTATGGGTAACTACCAAAACCATGTTTTTGTAGTTTACATGGGAAGGTGTTTAAGTCTTAGCCCTACACCAAGGTTTCCAACAAAGACCAAGAAGGTGGGTTGGTGTTTTTTACTTTATGTATCAATACTGACGTATTAAGTTTCCCTTATTTATGCAATCTTTTGCAAACACAAAGTGAAAAGTCATCAAAAATATATTCATTACTTGAAATACAACATTCATATAGTTATCTCTTTGAAGCACAATACCCAATCAATCATTTAACACAATAAATATGCATTGTTCTAAGCTACACATCATGTAACATGGAAACCCATCCCGGAAAAAACCATAAGGTGATATTAATTTGGAATTGACATGAGAAAATAGATGCACCTTTTATCTGTAGATAAAGATACTGACCCTGTTCAATATCTTCTCTTCTATCTCTACAGACTTCTTTTCCCTCTCATGCTCTGTGTTCTTCTCTATCTTGATCGCTCTACTCTACTCCTACTCAATGATCTATAGACAGCTTGGATTGAATTGACCTTCTCTATCTGTCTATGCACTTAGGTGCAGATCCACTACTTTGACCCACTCAATGATCCAGAGTTACCTACTCATAACTGTTGCATCCTCTACTCTACTAAAAAACCGTCTAAACAAGAACTAGATAATCGGCTAATTGATTGACTGAATAACCCATTTACAACTTGGGTTTCTCCTTTTATATCCTTATTATAGACTCAATATATTCCCATACATGATTGTTATAGACTCAATAATCAATTGATACAGATTCTAACAAACTCGACTACAGTCGATATCTCAGCTGACTTACTATATTCAGCCCATAAACTGTCTTTTCGGTTCTATCAAAATACGACAAAATAGGCGCTATCACGTTGACTTAAATAAATTCCTTTACATGTGTGGTTTCTATTAGCTCCAATCGAGATCATACCCACCATATCTAGGGGCTGTTGCTTCTCCACATCATGACTTACTTTCACTTTCTGGTCGTTACCTTATCTCCATGTCTTCTTCCATGAATATTCTACCATTTCATAATATCTCTTGCTTTGTCCTTTCATCGTAGTTTACAAAACTGGCGTAGTTTCCTCATCCTGCCCCTTCTTTTTTTCTTTCTCCTTTTCTCCCCTCTTCTGTCGCATCATCCTTTCCTTTTTCTTTGATGTTCTTTACTATGTCACAGCTCCTTCTTCGTCATCCTTGTACTCTTTTTCTCTTACTTGGGAAGAATTCCATATGAATTATTCCATTCTATCCTGGGTTCAACAGTAAGTGGATTGATGTACCTTGTAGTGAAGCAAAAGGATCCATTGGCACCTATTGTTAATGCACAAGGTCTTCCATCCCTTCCTGGAACATTGTCCTCGAAGGCAAAGTGTGCGAGCCAAGCAAAGAGTGGGAAAAAATTATCCAAAAAGAGTTCTTTGATGGGGATTTTTAGGGATTAAATCATTGGTACATATTTAGGTGCAATAATTATGGGGAGAGGTCTACGCGTTTGAATGTGTGGCCTCCTCCCCCATTGCAAAGTGCTTTAAAAAATGCACGACGAGTGCCACATGTTAAGGGATATGACATGTTTTTATTTTAAGTTGGAAGCAGAGATATGGGAGTCAAATTGGCCCAGAACAGAACCATTTCAAAATTCTATATAAACCATGGGCTTTAACACATTTCCTAACACATTTTTTCATGCATTCCAATATGGTTTTGCACAATTCCCAAGGTGCTTTCGACACACTTCCCTAGGTGGTTTTACGCAGTTTCCAAGGTGGTTTCAACATGCTTCCCAAGGCAGTTTCTACACATAACCCAAGGACATTTTGCATAGTTCTGAAGGTCCATATAGTCATTACTGAACACAAATATAGACGTGGAATCTGTACTATTTTGTCTTTTATGTAGCTAGAGTTTCTCAATTTGTGTGCCACGGGAGGCCTTAGGAAATCCTGCTAGAGTTTATACTCGTTTTTCTTGAAATTTCGAGAGGATCATAGTGGTGGTATCTGTTGATTACTGGCAGAAAATAGAAGTGATTCTAGAAATCCATTATTGTAATATTTGAATATAGAATAAGATCGACCTTCCCATTAGAAGTGTCTCGATGATGTATCCTTGGAGGGGTGAACTCATTACCATCTCTTGTTTATCATTTTGATGTTTTTATTACTATTTATTTACATGTGTATGCTTAAGCATTTAAATTTAAGTTATAAATTTTTTTATCAATAATTGACATATAACATTCACATGTAATTCTTAAAGGTTAAGAAGATCCTGAATATTTTCAGATAATCTAGTCTAAAGAATTGTTTTAATTTATTCTTTACAACCATTGCATTGGAGAATGGTTTTAGTAAACTTATTGTTTGCAATCATTGCATTGGAGACCATTTCTATTATAAATACTTGTTTAAAGTTATTATTTCTAATTTTCGCATTGAAAAAAAGTCTTGTACAAAGATTTGATTTAATTTATTCTTCATTGCCATAGTATTGGACAACATATCTAATATAAAGTTTTTTTTTTTTTAAATTTATTCTTGCCAAACTCTAGTACTAATTATACCCTAAATGCATTTTTAAGTATGGCATGAAACAAAGTATTTTAACCAAAAACATAAATAGATATAAGAATGAAATGATCTTATCCAACTCACATCCAACAATAAATTTATTATATGTTTAATCAATATTAAGAAAAACCTCAATATGGGAAAAAATGTCGCTAAATAATTGATAAATACTCTTGTTAATAGTTCTTATTCAAGTGTATGTGTGAAATATTAGATCTAAAATAGGAACCTTAAGAATCCCTTCTAAATTTGAATTGTCTTGGTAAGTCTTAGAAATGTTGTATATCCAATTTAGTGTAAGAGTTATTAAGTAAATGCACATAATTATTACAATCTTACCTCGGTAATGATGTCCACATTGTCCATCACATATTTCAGGTTGAATTGTTGGGTATTACATAAATAACATTAAAAAATACAATTTGGAATTTTTTTACCTAAACTATACATCACATTTAAGAGCAGGGATTCATAACATTGTCATAAATTTGCATTGAATTAGATGACCTTTCAATGTTAAAATTTTACTTCTATAATTTTTAAAAATATTGGTTAAGAGGATGATGAATATGGTTGGTCATCTATGTAAACCTAAGAATAATGAAAATAAATTAACCAAGGAGGTTCAATTCATTGGTGAAGAGAGAGTATTTTTTCACCAATGGGAAAGATTCAATTCCAATGACAGAGACCTATAGCCATGAGAGTACCTTGAGGTAGTGGTCGAACATGTCATTCCACCAAGTGAGATTGTATTAAATAATCACATCACCCATGGTAACATAAGTGGATCAAATCACACCCCTATGTTTTCCTACCATAAAGTGATTTATCGCTATCTCACTCATTTAAGGTATTGGTTTTTAAACTAGTAGCGACAAGGACGGTCTTCTTGCATGCGGAAGAATTAAATTAGGAAACTAGTTGCATTTAATTTACTGTTCCTAAGTTTACGTTGGAAAATAAATTAAAGTGAAAGTGAAATTAGGGTTTACGCTTTATCTAAAGTTATAAAAGAGAGATCAATTGGTGGAGAGAACACAGACAGTTGTATTCCGATAGAAACAGGATATAGACAAGGAGAGAAAGTAAGACAGAGGATTTAGTTGAGAAGATGGAGGAGTGAGTAGCACGATCATCAAGCTTCAAATAGCTAGGTTGTACACTCACACAGGAGGGTGTTGAGGTTTAGCTGGGATTTTCCCAGTGCTTTTTCCAGGTACTGCATTCACCGGGTTTGGGTGAATTTGCAGTGATTGTAAAAGTTCCATATTTTCTCATAATAAAATATGTATCTGATTGTTGCACCATTTTTCCCATCTTGGGTTTTTCCAGGGGTTTCCATGCCCAAAATAATAGTGTCAATATTGTCATGTGATGTTGTGATTTATTTCTCAGTTTTATATTCCACTGCATACTATAAAAGATATTCATGTGTGGTTATCACTTGATATTTTCCATGCAGTGTTTAGCCTTAGTTGAATATTAAATTAAATTTTGCATGGTGAGCTAAAGCTAAGAGATTTGTAGCAACAGTGATAGATCAGGGGGATATCTATAGGAATACACAAACCTAGACTTCCAGATCTAGGGTTTGATACATACACTTCACTATGGACATGTAGTTGAGAGTTTAGGATAGAATCCAAGGTACTCAGAACTTTCCTACATGGAAAGAGAGGATCACAATGATCATGGACATTAGTGATGCTGCAGAGCGCATTGTCTCCACCAAATTTGCACCCATAGATCCGACATATTTGATAGCCTGGAAGAAGATTGATTCCAGTGCCATGTTGATTATCATGGATGGAGTGAAAGACCATATAGTCCCTCACCTTTTTGGTAAAAAGGCCATATTGGAGATGTGGAAGGCTTTGGAAAGTCTATACCAAAGCAAGAACGAGAACTGGAGGATGGTGTTACAAGAGAGGATGTGCAGCACCAAGATGGCCAAGGGGGAAGGAGTGGTTCCTTATCTCATGATGCTCACATAGATCATGGACGAGCTTGGAGATGTTGGCTCTAAGACAATGGATGAGGAGCTAGTTCGGATAGCCCTCAATGGATTCTCTAAGAAATGGGACACCTTTTTCAAAGGTGGTGTGGCTATGGAGAAGCTCCCTAATTGGAAGATACTATGGGATGACTTTGTGTAGGAAGAGACCCACATGGGTCAAGGATTAGGCTCATCCAGTAGTGCCCCACAGATTGTGGATGAGGAGTCTCTAGGCCTTATAAGGAAGAGAAAGGGAAAGGAAAAGAGGAAGAAGGATGGTAAGAAGAAATTTGACGTATCAAAGGTTAAGTGTTTTATTTTCCACAAGAAAGGACACTTTTCCTCCCAGTTCCCAAATAGGAAGAAGAAGAGTAACACTTAGATGGATGGATCTACAGGGGTGGATGAGTTCAGCAGGAACTTTGATGAGGAGTTTTGATTGATATCTTGCATGGAAAGCACCACAGGGAGAAGCATACGATACACTGACAGTGGAGCATCTAGGCACTTGAGTAGATGAGAGATATTCTTTAGATACTTATAGGAGGGTGGAACAGGGATCCATGTTGAGTTGGGTGATGATGCACGGTATCGGAAGTAGGGAGTTGGAACTGTTTCATTTGAGAGGGAGTTTGGAAAAACCATAAGTTTTTTTGATGTTTTATATGTTCCAAGACTGACCACAAACCTTATATCAGTCTCCACTCTAGAGGAAAAAGGATATCAAGTGAAGTTTTGTGACCATAGAGTGTATATCAGGTCCAAGGGGTCAGATAGGAGCTTGGATCAGGTCATTGGAAGAAGGAGCGGGAAAGTGTATAGATTACACTTTGAGCCTCCGAAGGCTCTAGTCATCAGTAGTAGCAACAATCAAGGTGAGTTGTGGCATAGAAAAATGGCACACTTACACCATGGAGCACTGAAGCATTTGAGACAATAACTCATTGGAGTTCCTCAGTTATAGGACGAAAAGCATAACCACTACAAGGGTTTTGCTTTAGGGAAGAACATTAGGAAGCCTTTCCAACAAAGTGAGAAAATTTTTAAGGAGCCCTTGAACTTGGTGCATTCGGATTTATGTGGACCTATGAGTGTCTTGTTTCCGCCTTTCACACACCTGGGGGGAACGTGGAAAAATATTCAAGCCACTCGATGTTTCCTTGGGGGAAAGTGTCGATTCAAGGATGTCACCCTGTTCTTAAATCCTCCGTTTAGACTCAACTCCTAATGAAGCCAAAGGTGGTAGGCCCTATTAAGTTACTAAGGAAAAATTATTTAGTATGGTGATGTTAAACTGAAAGAGTTACTTACGAGTTTCAAATTTAACCATAACCAACCATAGATGACAAGATAAAAAATGACCGCATGAAAGCACAATGCTAAGACACAATATATATATATATATATATGGAGAGAGAGAGAGAGAGAGAGAGAGAGAGAGAGAGAGAGAAAATAGCCAGTGCCTTAAAATGGAGACATAAAATAATCAATGTACTTGCATGTGCTTGGAGTGAATGTTTTGCGATTTCCTCTTGGTACATTTTAAGTTAATGTGAAATATTAGTTGATTAAAAATAGGAGAGGGGGGACTCCAGATATACTCGAGAGTGCTTGGATTATGTCCAAAACTAAACCTTCACAGCTACCCACAAGGAATATGTGGGCTGAATGGAGTCTCTGAGACTGTTGTTCATAATGCACCCAAAGGTGTAACAGAGATTGGTGCCTCAAGGTCACTTTTCAGGAGTTATTGCTTCCTTTGGGTATTTTTCCATCACTTATAGTTTTATCGAGGCATTGGATTTTCACCTGATGGTGTTTGATTGGGGATGATGAAGACTAATTAAACTAGTCACTCACATTGCTTTTGATGCAGCTTCACTGATCGAATGTGTAACGTACCTGACCCTTCGACTGGCGAGTTGAAGCACATTGGCATCGATAGTCAAAAAATTTCTTTGTCGAAAGACTAGTGCTCTAGGCTTCCACAACGACAAGCACATGAACCACTAACATCTTTCGATGGTCGATGATTTCATTGGTTAGAGAAATTTTTGAACTTTCTTTACTACGTTGGTGGTCGGAGGCTCTATCAGTCAGAAGGATAGTCCACTAGCTATCCGCAATGGCTGGTTTACAATCCCTTGATCCCTTCCAATCGGTGAATGAAACACAACCATTGCAGCATAGGTAACCAAAACCTATATTCATCAGAGGATTAGTGCACTAGGCTTATACAACGGAGGTGCTTGAACCACTAATTCCTTCCGCTGTTCATTGACGATGAATACCACTAACATGTTTCGATGGCTGACGATTTCAACACTTAAACAAAATTTCACAAAACCTTTCGCCATCGGGTGGGCTTCAAACTAACATTTTCCCTGTGTTGGAGGAACTTCGCACTAAGTTCTCTGATGAGTTGGCGGCCAATGAATGCAACCTTTCCTCAATTTCCTTGTGATTACCATTCATCAGGTGGCCTTCCCACTAAGTGCTCCGCTACATCGAAAGAACCTGTTACTATGTTTTCTGATGAGCTAACATTATGGCACTTAAATTTTTTATGAATTTTCTGATCTTCACCCATTTTCCCTAGTTTCTTCTAGGCAATAGGCAACCTACCTCTGTTAACTATTTCTCATGGCCCTCTGAGGCCCAAATGCTACAACATAAGCTCTGTCATTGCATCTTGACGACCCATTCAGGCCCATGCTGCAACCGGAGCTCTGATACCACACTGTAACGTCTCTAACCCTCCAACCGACAAACAGGACACTACGATACATCAAATCTTCTGCACATCTATCCCCATGAACATGAACATACATACATATAATGCTGAAGCATGATACTTAAAAACATAAAACATATTACAAAGCATAATCATTCATATACACAATGGAAGTAAAACATATCAATCAACACTCATCCATATACGGATTAGCATTTAACATGTATATGATCATTCATCAATGGTAAATATGATTGCATACACAAGTTAGGTAAGAATAAGTATCTTATTAAGAACTTGTTCTACAACCAGCTATGTCGCTGCAACGTTCCACCCATCCATAGGACCGCGTGCTCCATAATCTATCAGCAACACTGCCACCCCCAAGCCGGGCATGATTCCCCAAGGAATAAGGAGCTAACAGGCTTACACATAGCCAAGGATAACAAAACCACAAGGGTACATAGTTCAGCCAAGCCAACACAGTTGGGTTTATCAGAAAAACATCATATCAGCCAAGCCAATGAAGTTGGGTTTTTTCAGGCCATCCAGGAGCTAGGAAAGGCTAAATGCTAAGCTGGTGAGCTCATTGAAGAGCTACGGACACCAAAACTAGAGCCAACCTGGCTTCTAGAACACCCACACGCACCCAACACAAGGAAATCAGTACCTTCTCTATAACGCAGTCCCTCAAACCCTGATCTCCATTCCAGTGCTATTTAGGGGTTGTGGAGAAGAAATTCAGCTCAGTAGCTCTGTCTGTGTGGTTCTCAACCCACCATGTTTATCAAGCACCTCAGGTCCTCATTCACCACTCCAATGCAGTCCGACGACAAAACCACTGCATGCAAGCAACCAAATAGGTATTCAATCTTTTACAGGGGAAAAACATAGTTCATCAATTGTGAGAAAATAGCAGCCCACAAACCACCATGAACCCACAACACCTGATCCTCAATGCAATCGCTGGAGAAATTGCACAGGCAGAAAATGGGGAAAGAACAAACTCCCAAACTATGTGTGATGGAAAAAGACACAGCCAAAGCAAAATGTGGAAAACACACAGAAGAAACCCACAGTGTGGATCACGATGAAACAATAGATAATTCCACAATCCAAACACACCAGCAACATTGGACAACAAGGGTCCCTTCTCCACGATGAAGCCAATGCACCCTTGATAATCGGTAATGGTGCAATAAACAGAGGTTCTATGCATGATTAGGAGGAATGAATGTATCCAACTAGTAAAATGGTGTATGAGAGGGAAAGGCCGAACCCCCACACAGGGAATTTCCATCCTTTTAACTACCTCAACCTAAGGAAAACAAATAGTCGCCATCAGGATAGTGGACATACCATCTGCAACCTAGAAGGCGCGTCATGGAGAGAGTGCAGGCATGAGTGTAGTGGTCTTTTTTCCAGAAAATAGATGCCCCAACTAATCAACAAAACAATGAAGGTGGTGGTTGGATGAAACAAGGGAAAATGAGCAAAAAAAACAAGGTGGTGACACATGGATTTTCCCCATGGATGAAGGTTCATTATTTCCCCTCCTTATCCTTAGGAATCATGCCCCTTCTCAATTTAGTTGTAGTGAACATAGCTGGTTGGGCTATTTAATTAAAATGCACATTTACATGATTTCACAATTTAATATATGCTGTATGTTCCAATATACCATTGGTGACCATTCCAATCTAAATCAAAACATAACCAAATCGATGGTGGGGATTTTTCCCTTAGCTTCTCACCATGATTATTACAACAAATGTATCATGTATATTTAACACAAATGGGGTCAAAACCGAGGGTGTTAAAGGATGAAATGCAACCTTGTGCAAAGCATACACACCAAAGTCTTGTCAATTTTAGTGAGTTTTAAAGGATGTGTTTTCTTAGAAAGAAAAACCCTCCAGGAACCTCTTTCAGTCCAAGTGGACCTCAATTGGGGAATCAAGGAGGGTGTTGATTTTAGAACAATTACTTACAGAAATTAATGATAAGCAACAAGTAGAAATAAATCATAATTTTTCTAATTATTCCTACCATGCATCTCTTTCCCCTTGCGGGTCAATTGAGAAGTCATGGGGTAAGTATTCAAGTTACTTTGATACTTAAATGTGGAATATATGATAAATTAATCAAATCATGTTGTTCTGCATTAATGAAACTAATCTAAAGTGAACAAAAATAAGACAATGTGAAAAATAACAAAATAGGTGCAAATCCCCCCGCGAGGATGGGGAATGGGCTCGAAAGAGCCTATTTGGAGAAATTTTTTACTGCTGTTACAATATCATTAAAATGATATGAAATCATATTTTTTATTATATAGTATGAAACCAATATCTTACAACTTTCTCAAAATTTAAAATTTACAGTCAAAGGGAAGCCCCTTCAGGGGATTTGAACAATCCCAAAGCCAATTTCCAACAACGGCCTCTCTTCTTTATGTTATGCCTATTAAAACCTAGCAAGCATGTTAGAATGAAATGTTCCCAAAATTACTTTTAAAGTACCTTTGGGTCAGCCTACCTTAAACCAAACAAAACTGACTTAAAACTAGCTAAAATAGTGAAAAAGGAACCAAGGAAAGCAAGCTTTCCTTGGGATATTGGCTTGCTGTTTGGGAAGCCAATAAGATATCCATTGATTTATGGATTTAATATTTTTAAAACCGAAACAAAAATCTAACACATGAAACCTATGTATTTTCGTTAAATTTCCATGCAAAAAAGACAATTTCTTTGAAATAGATCTAGAATGCTTAATGAGACCTTTCAGAAATGACATCTAGAATGCTTAATGAGACCTTTCAGAAATGACATCTAGATTATGAGCTTTGAAATAATATATCTATGTAATTTTTACTTTAATATGATAGATCTAAATGATAACAAAGCTTGTAACCAAAGTAACCAGGTAAGATTTGGATTTTTATAAGGAGGAAGAGAGAGAAAGAGTGCTAGAAGCCTTGAAGATCAACCATGGAGCTTTCCATTGGAATGTCGAGGAACTATGCCTTTGAGAAAGTTTCGGATAAAGTGAGGAAGCAGGCTATATCATCACCCTCTCCAAGCTAGGAACTTGCAACTAAATCCAAAGACTTGCCAAAATGCTTGTGAGATTCGGTTAATACATAAGCATAGATTTGATAATAGCATGTATATAAACGTATAAAACATGTTGAATCTAGATCTCTAAACATGCATAAAAAGGAAAGAGATGGCCAATAAACTTATTAACAAACTCCTTTCCTATCAAGATCATAATAAACTTATTATCAATCTTTTGCAATGAATCCACAAAAAATCAGCAAATTATGAAAATAGATACATGTTACCTCAGCAAAACATGGAAATGTTCATCCACACACACAATAACTTGACATCGTATTGCCTGCAGACCTCCTCTTTATTTCAAATGAACAATAAAAACAGTACAATAGCAACAACACCTCAATCCTAGTTATAAATAGCTTGGAAGAGGTAATCTATACTTTATTTATAGTAAAAACATGAGATCTAGCACAGGGGGCGCAAATTCCAAGGAGAGAGAGACTACAGCTGCATGTGGAGTGAATATGGGCCTGATATATGTCTAAATAATCCTGATATGAGTCTCACTTAGTGCAACTATCAATCATATAGATGATCTTTCGATCACCTCAACCTGCTGATGGAAGCATCCACGAGAACTCAATCAGATGGGCCCACACCTGTGGAGGAGAGAGAGAGAGGGAGCAACTCCCAATATTGCATGCTATGGTGCACTCCCAGATCAACACAGATCACCCCCTTCAGTTAAGGAATTGTCAGATCCAGTCAATCCCAAGCCGATGAGACTGATTTCAGAAAAATCAGAGCAAATCCTGTTGATTTAGGATTTGGGGTTTTCTCCATTATTTAATTAATTCATTAATTAAATAATCAATATTTGATTTTTATGGATTTTTGATGTGAGTGATGGACAAATCACTCAAAACTTAGAAAAAGTGGGTCTATGGGCTTACATGGTGCTCTAATCTTTAAAATGAGAACCCCCATGACTAAAACTGATTTCTGAGCCCACCTTTATTACAAAACCAATTTTTCCAATTAGGCTATTAAAAAATTGTCTAAGTTTTGTGGAAAAATTAAAATTAAAAAAATTAAAAACTTAAAAAAAATTAAAACCTCGGGAGACTTAGACATGTTCATATGACTCGACCATGATTCCTAGCATGTTTATACATTGACACATAGACTCTAATAACCTCAATAGGCCTAAATTCCAAGCCGACCACCCCAAATTTGGAGTATTGAGTGAAAAACTCATAAATTATCAGTCGTTTAGTCAACAATCAATAATAACCAAGGGAAAAAACACCCTGGTCTGATCGGATTGACAAATAAAGTCTAAGAGACTGAGTCTTTTACAAACACTATCATGCTAGAACATTTTATTACAACTCCCCCATGGGGTATGAACATGTGATATAGTACAACTTCTGAAGTCCAAACAAATCATCTTTGTCTGGTTCACCAAGCTAACTTGATAAAAAACCACTAAGTACAACTTAGGTGGTAACATATAGCTCCAACTACAGGATGTATGCTTGATCTGGTCATATGCCAAGGAGAGGATACGAGAACACTAGAATCTCTGGTTTATACACCTTGTAAAAACATCTCAACTTGACAAGAAAACCTCAGTATCACAAGCTTTATATAAAAACCAAATGAACCATTAAGCTGATTTATTTAAACAAAATAAATGTAACTAACTAATGAAAAAAAGTTTTATTATAGCTAAGTACAAAACAAAAAATGCAGAAAGTAAATGCTCTTTTTTAGGGAGCTTATTTTCCTACTCTAAGCATGATATAAAAAGGGTTATGTGTAATCAGAAATCCAATGTAACCACCTAAGTATTTTATTAACATAAAAAAAAATAAAAATTCCTTGTCTTTGGTTACCAGCCAAAGTAAGGATACTTTATTCAGAAAATTCAAACCTGCGTGATGATCCAGAATGGGTGGGATGGATGGGAAATCGTAGGCATGAATAATGTCATCAAACTTATTCCCAAACTGGTAGGTGCTTGCACAGGTTGCTTCTATCCATGACTCGATAGGGTTTCTATACAAATCTAAATGATGAGGTAGATTGACTACACCATCATACTTATCATCAAGGCTTACTAGATGATAACTCATTGTATAAGCCCCAAGCGGATCCAAATCATAAGGAAACTTTATATGTGAAGATGCTAGTTGAGACTGATATTCTACTGACTGCATCATATCTGTCTTTTCACAACACTGCTTCTCAGTATCTTCATTATTGATACCTTTGTGTGGCTCCTCATGATATGACTCTAAATGACCATATAAGAGTTTTGAATGCTGCTCTTCTATACTAGGATTTTCCCAGGTCTCCAGATCCATGCTTCCCTCTATGGAAGTATAGTAAATTGGACTTCCAAAAATTTCTAAATAGACACTCCCCTTGCTAGATATAGCATAGATATGATTCTTAATAAGATATCCACAAAAATCCCAATAGTCATTGTCGAAATTGAACCCAGGTGTTAGAACAATTACACTCACAATAATTGCCAATTACACATGCAAATTACACACAAAGGAGACTGAATATGGAGCTGAACACTAATCTGTATTGAATAAGTGTACAATAGCCAACCCTATGAAGTCATAGGGTTCCACAATAAATATTTACATGAGAGATTCGAATGCGTAAGGATGCCATTCGAATTTGGTCAAAAGCAGGCTTACTAAATCTAAGAAAATCCCCCATAGCTGCATAAAGTAGTTTCCAAATCTGTCTAGGAGCTCACAAATTGGAAAAATCAATTAGGCAAGCAAAGAGATGATGGAAGGACAACTCATATATGCTTCTATTAGGAGAAAAGGGTGGATGATGATGATGACAAAAAACAAGTTAACTTCACCTAGTCAAACTTTCCCAATTGCCTTAAAACTCAGAAAAAGCAGGCAATAAAGCAGAAAAAGCAGACATGTGCTAGGAAGGATAGGAATAAAGAATATTTGATTCCAAGTGGTTTCCCAAGCACTCCATGGCTCAATTTTAGCAAGTTTGACCACTTTGGATGTGTGGAGGACAACTTGCATAAGGTGGAATATGGAAACTAGGCATATAAGACAAAAAATGGATTAATTAATGTCTAAGGTAGCTAACTATGGGTTGATTATTCTAACAGTCATCACCACCATTTATGCCATATGTGATGGATTCCACATTATTGATATCAAGTTCCTATATCAAGTTCTCTTTGTCTTCATTATTGATACTGATATATGGCTCAGACTGATCATATGGATAAAATGCATGCTCCTTTTCCATATCAAAGTTTCCAAAGGCCACATGGTCCATGCTCTCTCCTTTAAATATGCCATAGAAAGGAGAATCAATAGAACCATCAAAATTTTCTGGCTCATTATTTTCCTCTTTATTCATGTCATACAATGGATTTTCCGTGAATGTCCAGGACTCCTCATGAAAATATTTGTTGGAGATAAGGGAGTCTTCATCACTTGTATAATGCTCCACATTATACTTGTCCTCATTTTCATACTCATATTCTTTAGAGAAAAGGTCACAAGGTAGTAAAGCTTCCAGTATGTCATCATTACATGGAGAACACATAGGAGTCCGATCATGCACATTACGTTTTTCATCATAAGTTTCACTATAAGATTTTGCAATGGTTTCATACTTAGTTTTGTACTATTTAGTTGGTGATAAAGGGTAGGCCTGTCCTACCATGTATACATGATTAGGCCTGCTTGAAGTTCTTTCCTAACTACTGACCTTCGGAAGTCCATGTTTCATGAATTGATTTGCAACATAACAAGTGCTTTCTTGGTGGAATTGTTCACAGGGTCTACACCATGGAATTACTTCTTCTACCATGTTAACTGAGTCTAACTGGTTTGGAATCCTAGGCTCTTGCTAAGGAAATTTATTTTGATACATCCGATTCTACTTGGGCCAAAAGTTCCTAGGTCCATTATTCCTTTCCATTATGATTATTCTATTTTGCATATGATTCAATTGTGCAGAATGATTAGCCATTAGTTGGTTTTGACTAGTAACCATGTTTTTTATCATGTATGTGACCTTTTCCATGGGATATTTAGAAGTTCCCTTTTCTTTTGATTCAATGGCTTTACCCTTCTCTTTGTTGTAGGAATTGTTTCCCCTAGTGTAACTTGGAATGTTGGACTTCCATGAAGATTGCATATTCTTTTCTATTTTCTTGGCCAATTCCTCGAAAGTTTTCACATTGGCTGGTTATTTATCTCTCAACTGGTACCTTAAGTCATCGATGAAGGATTCAATGTAGGATATGACAATAGAGGCATTTTTTGGCTTGATGTCTCTAGGAAGGTCCACAACCACATGCCTAAATTTAGTGTTAAATTCATCCATGGTTTCATTCTCCTTTTTTTTTATGCTATAAAGGGAAGCAAGTAGATGTCTTGGTTCCTTATTTTTCCCCACTTCATCCTAAACCCATATTGGAATTCTCTAATATTTTTATGTGAATCATCATCTAGGTCGAGGTATCACTCTTCAACATCATATTCTAAGGATAAAGCAAAGAGATTCATTTTGACATCATCATGGTCATGGACAACATCATTGCAATAATTGACCAGGTGCTTTTCAAACTTTTGAATGTGAGACTTGGTAGTGATGGCATTATTGCCCTAAAATATGGGTAGCATCTTGATAGCATCTTTTGGAATGGCATGGGGAGCACCTGCTATCTGAGAAAAGTCAAAGGGTTTGAATAATTCTGTCATTTCTTGAGATTGTTGAACATGACTCTCTACAAATAAGTGATGGATATCTGAGAGGGATTGGTCTCCTAAATTTCAAGGTTTCTACGAGAAGTATTCCTATTCAATATTTCCCTAATAAACCTTTTAGGAGCAGGGAGAGGATTGAATAATTGATGGTGGTTTCTTCGAGCATAAATTCTTGGACGGATGTTAGACAATGGTGTCACGAGATGGATCGAGTTTTAATTTTTATGTTTTTTTAAGACAAGATCAATCATTTTTTTTATCTTTTTAGTTGTTTAGAAAAAATTTAAGCTAATTCATACTTAGGAATAAAAAGATTAATCCCAGTAAATAGTGCCAAAAATGTGTTGCTTCCTTTCACACACCTGGGGGGAATGTGGCAGAAAACTTCAAGCCACTCAGTGTGTCCTTGGGGGCAAGTCTCAAGTCAAGGTTGTCACCTTGTTCTTGACTCCTCCGTTTAGGCTCAAATCCTAGCGAAGCCAAGGGGGGTAGACCCTATTAATTTACTAAGGAAAAAATATTTAGTATGGTGATGTTAAACTGAATGAGTTAGTTAGGAGTTTGAAATTTAACCATAAACAACCATAGATGACAAGATAAAGAATGAGTGCACGAAAGCAAAATGTTGAGACACAATATCTCTATATATATAGAAAGAAAATAGCCAGTGCCTTAAAATGGAGTCATAAAATAATTAATGTACTTGCATGTGCTTGGAGTGAATGTTTTGCGATTGCCTCTTGGTACATTTTAAGTTAATGTGAAATATGAGTTTATTAAAAATAGGTGAGGGGGAACTCCAGATATACCCAAGAGTACTTGGAGTATGTCCAAAACTAAACCTTCACGGCTATCCACAATAAATATGTGGGGTGAATGGATTCTTTGCGACTGTTGTTCATAATGCACCCAAAGGTGTATCATAGATCGGTGCCTTGATATCACTTTTCAGGAGTTCCCTCTTCCTTTGGGTATTTTTCCACCGCTTATGGTTTGATTGAGGCGTTCGATTTTCGTTGGATGGTGGTTGATTGAGGAAGGTGAAGAGTAATTAAAATAGTCACTCATGTTGCTTTTGATGCATCTTGAATGATCAGATGAACCGCAGCCAAGTACAGAGCATACACACCAGAGTCTTGTCAATTTTAGTGAGTTTTAAAGGATGTGTTTTCTTAGAAATAAAAACCCTCTAGGAACCTCTTTCAGTGCAAGTGGACCTAAATCGGGGAATGAAGGAGTAGTTTTATTTTAGAACAATTACTTAGAAAAATTAATGATAAGCAACAAGCAAAAACAAATCACAATTTTTCTAATTATTCCTACCACACATCAATTTCCCCTTGCGAGTCAATCGGGAAGTCGTGGGTTAAGTATTCAAGTTAATTTGATACTAAAAAGTGGAATATATGATAAAGTAATCAAATCATGTTGTTTTGCATGAATGAAACTAATCTAAAGTGAACAAAAATAAGACAATGCAAAAAATAACAAAAAAGGTGTGAATCCCCTCGGGGTGGATGGGGAATGGGCTTGAAAGAGCCTATTTGGAGAAAAATTGTATTTATTCTATTACAATATCAGTAAAATGATCTTAATTCTCTTGGTTATTATATAGGATGAAACCAAGATCCTACAACTTTCTCAAAATTTATAATTTACAGTCAAAGGGGAGCTCCCTCAGGGGATTTGAACGATCCCAAACCCACTTTAGAACAATAGCTTCTCCTCTTTCTGTTATGCATGCTAAAATAAAGTGAGCATGTTAGAATGAAATATTCCCAAAATAAATTTGAAAGTACCTTTGGGTCAGCCTACTTTAAACCAAACAAAACTGAGTTAAAACTAGCTAAAATAGTGAAAAAGGAACCAAGGAAAGCAAGCTTTCCTTGGGATCTTGGCTTTCTGTTTGGGAATCCAATGAGATATGCACTAATTGTGGGATTTAATACTTTTAAAACATAAACAGAAATCCAACTCATGCAAACTATGTATTTTCTTTAAATTGCCATGCAAAACAGACGATTTCTCTGAACTAGATCTAGAATGCTTAATGAGACCTTTTAGAAACGAGATCTAGATTATGAGCTTTGAAATAATTTATCTATGTAATTTTTACTTTAATATGATAGATATAAATGATAACAAAGCTTGTAACCAAAGTAATGAGGTAAGTTTTGGATTTTTATAAGGAGGAAGAGAGAGAAAGAGTGTCAGAAGCCTTGAAGATCAACCGTGGAGATTTTTGGTGGAATGTTGAGGGACTATGCCTTTGAGAAAGTTTCAGAGAAAGTAAGGAAGAAAGATATATCAGCACCCTCTCCAAGTTAGGAACCTGCAACTGAATCCAAATACTTTCCAAAATGCTTGTGGGATCCTGTTAATACATAAACAAACATTTAAGAATAGCATGCATATAAACTTATAAAACATGTTGAATCTAGATCTCTAAACATGCATCAAAAGAAAAGAGATGGCCAATAAACTTATTAAAAACTCCTTTCCTATAAATATCATAATAAACTTACTATCAATCTTTTGCAATGAATCCACAAACAATCAGCAAATTATGAACATAGATACAGGTTACCTCAATAAAACATGGAAATGCTCATCCACACACACAATAACATGACATCGTCTTGCCTCCAAAGCTACTCTTTATTTCAAATGAACAATAACAACACTAAAATAGAAACAACACCTCAATCCCAGTTCTAACTAGCTTGGAAGAGGTAAGCTATGCTTTATTTATAGTAAAAATAGGAGATCTATCCCACAGGGGCGCAAATCCCAAGGAGAGAGATACTGCAGCTGCATGTGGAGTGAATCTGGGCCTGATTTGTGTCTAACTGAGCCTGATCTGAGTCTCACTAGGTGCAACTATCAATCAGAGAGTTGATCTGTATGGCACCTCAACCTGCTAACTAAAGCATCCCTCAAAACTCAACCAAATGGGCCCACACGTGTGGAGGAGAGAGAGAGGGCACAATTCCCAAGGTTGCATGCTGTGATGCACTCCCAGATCAGCCCAGATCACCTCCTTCAATCAAGGAATTGTCTAATATAGTAAATCCCAAGCCGATGAGACTGATTTTAGTTAAATCAGAGCAAATCCCAATGATTTAGGATTTGGGGTTTTCTCCATTATTTAATTAATTCATCAATTAAATAATCAATATTTCATTTTTAAGGATTTTTTGCCTGAGTGATGGACAAATCACTCAAAACTTAGAAAAAATGGGTGTATGGGTTTACATGGTTCTCTAAGCTTTAAAATGAGTACCCCCATGACTGAAACTGATTTCCGAGCCCACTATTATTACAAAACCAATTTTTTGAATTTGACTTTAAAAAAATAGCCTAAGTTTTGTGGAAAAATTAAAATGAAAAAACAAAAAAAATTAAAAAAATTAAAACCTAGGGGGACTAAGACATGTTTGTATGACTCGACCATGATGGCTAGCATGTTTATACATTGACACATAGACTCTAATAACCTCAATAGGATGAAATGCTAAGCCAACCACCCCAACTTTGGAGGTATTTAGTGAAAAACTCAGAAAGTATCAGTCATTTATTCAACGACCAATAATAACCAAGGGAAAAAAACACCATGGCCTGATTGGGTTAAAAAATAGATTCTAAGAGACTAACTCTTTCACAGATACTATCATGATAGAACATTTTATTACAACTCCCCCGCGGGGTATGAACATGTGATATAGTACAACAAGCACTTCCTAGAAGCAATTTGGAAGGTATTCTGAAGTCCAAACAAATCATCTTTGTCCAGTTCACCAGGATCACTTGATAAAAAACCACTAAGTAGAACTTAGGTGGTACCATGTCCATTCGTTCAGTGGTTACAATTACTGCATAACCTTCATTGATGACTATTCCAGGAAAACCTGGATCTATTTCCTGAAGGCCAAGTCAGAGGTCTTTGAGAGGTTCCGAGAGTTCAAGACTCTTATTGAGAACCAAATAGGAAAGGAGATTCGAGTGTTTAGGATAGACAACATGGGTGAGTACACTTCCAATGAGTTCACGGAGTATTGCTTAGCTTAGGGGATCAATAAGGAGCACATTGTACCCCATACCCCACAATAGAATGGAGTTGCAAAGCGGAAGAACATAACTATGGTTGGATCCACCATGTCCATGCTATTTGATTAGGGATTACCACTATTCCTCTAGGCCGAGGCATACAAGACTATAGTATATATTCAGAATAGGTGTCCCCACACAACCTTGGGGAGGAAGACACTGTAGGAGGTCTTTGTAGGAACTAGGCTAGATGTGAGTCACATTCACATATTCGACGGTGTCTGCTATTGTCATGTTCATGCTGAAAATAGGAAGAAGATGAACCCTTCTGGAGAGAATGGGTTACGTGTTTGTTACAACGATATTTTGAAGGCATATAGATTTTACATTCCTACTAGAATGAGGAGCATTGTGAGAAGGGATGTCAAGTTCGATGAGGACAGGGCCTTGCAAAGATCTTTGGACTTACTAGTAGAGTAGGAGCCAGCACATGAGTCAGGAGTCAAGTTGGAGGAGCTAGATGTACAGGTACAGATAGAGACACAGAGCATATGTTCTAGTGGTTAGAGAGAGTCAGGTGGACAGGATCCTTTAGTCATTGACTTGAAGGATGATCTGCAATAGGAGACAGATATCCAGTAGCTACAACAGGTTGACACTAGGCCAAGGCCTAAGTGGTTTAGATCTATAGTGCAAGATTCCAGGTAGGTAGATCCTCCATAGACATCATTTAGATGGAGTGTACTAGCAGAGAGGCTTAGTTATATGGCATTGATGACAAATTTGATTAAATTTGAACCTTCTATCTTCGAGGAGGCTGCACAACATGATGTATGGAAGGACGCTATGGTTGAGGAGTATGACTGCATTATGAAAAGATAGGTATGGTAGGTTGTGTCGAGGCCACAAGGGAAAAAGGTAGTGGCATCCAGATGGATATACAAGGTGAAGCAAGTAGAAAATGAAAGCGTGGAGAAGTACAAGGTATGCTTCCTGGAAAATGGATATTCATAGAAGGAGGGTATTGATTATGAGGAGACCTTCGCTCCTCTTTCCACGTATTCTTCCATTCAGACCATTATCTCACTACTAGTTGAGATGGGTTGGAATGTCCATCAGATGGGAATCAATACTACCTTCCTCAATGAAGTGATAGAGGAGGAGGTGTATATTGAGCAGCTAGAGGGGTTTGATGTGGAGAACATGGAGATGCATGCATGCAGACTGCATCAAGCTCTCTATGGGCTTAAGAAGACACCTCGATCATGGTACTTGAGGATTGATAGCTATCTACGGGAGATGGGGTTTCAGCAGAGTGAGGCTGAACACAACCTGTACTTCTTAACAAGTGAGGTGCCTCTCATATTTGTCTTATATGTCGATGATCTCTTTTTTACAGGAGATGAGTGGATAATTGGAGATTGTAAGTCCAACCTTGCAATAGAGTTTGAGATGAAATACTTGGGCTTATGCATTACTTTTTGGGCTTGGAGGTTTAGCTGGGATATGGATGATTCTTCATCGAACAAGAGAAGTATGTGGTAAAGATCCTGAAGAGACTCAGGATGGAGGACTGGAAGCCTATGGCCATACCTCTAGTTTCAAACTGGAGGAAGATTGTTGCATCGGGTTCAGATGGATTTGATCCTACCTTGTATCGTTGGCTTATCAAATCACTTGTGTATCTGGTCAACACTCAACCAAAAATCATCTTTGGAGTCAAATCTTCGAGTCATTTCATGGTGGACCCTTGGAGAGTGCATTGAATGGATGTGAAGCACATACTTTGCTATAGCAGAGGTATAGTGAAGTATGGAATGGTTTATGAGTGCAGGGGGAGTGTACAGTTAGCAGGTTTCACATATGCTAACTAGGCGGGATGTGGAGAGGGTAGGAAGAGTACTTCAGGTTGTTGTTTTAGCATTGGATCATGGGTTATCATCTCTTGGTTCAGCAGGAAGAAGAAGTCAGTTGCATTGAGCTCGAAAGAGGATGAGCACATGCCAGATAGCATGGCTTCTTATGAGGGTATGTGGCTGAGGAATTTGCTTGCAGGGTTGTTCGATTCTAAGCTAGATGCTACAGTAGTTCACCGTGATAATCAGAGTGGCATCAAGCTATCTGAGAATCTAGTGTTCCATGATCGGAGCAAACACATAGGAATTAGATACCACTTCTTGCTAGATTGTCTTCAAAGGGAAACCATTCAGTTGGAGTACGTATGCATGTGGCGAACATTTTCAACAAGGATATTTGCGGATAGAGTTTTGTGAATTTAAGGTATAAGTTGGGGTTGCTACCGAATCCCTTCCTCATTGAGAGGGAGTGTTAAACTAGTAACAACAAGGAAGGTCTTCCTGCATGCATGTGTTCTTACATGCAGAAGACTTAAATTAGGAAACCAATTGTATTTAATTCACTTTTCCTAAGTTTACTTTGGAAAATAAATTAAATTGATCTAAACTAACTTTAGTGAACCACTAGTTAAAGTGAAAGTTAAATTAGGATTTTTTCTTTACCACTAGTTAAACTGAAAGTGAAATTAGGGTTTTTGCTTTACCTAAAGTTATAAAAGAGAGATCAATTTGTGGAGAGAACACACACAGTGGTGTTCCAAAAGAGATAGGATACAAAAAAGGAGAGAAAGTTAGACAGAGGATTTAGCTAAGAAGACAGAGGACCTACTAGAAGGATCATCGAGCTTCATATGGCTAGGGCGTACACTCACATAGGAGGCTGTTGAGGTTTAGTTGGGATTTTCCTAGTGATTCTATCGGGTACTCCAGTCACCAGGTTTGGGTGAATTTGTAGTGATTGTAAAAGTTCCATATTTTCTCATCATAAAATCTATATTTTCCTGCTGCATCGGTTTTCCCATCTTGGGTTTTTCTGGGGATTTCCATACCCAAAATAATAGTGTCAATATTGTGATGTGATGTTGTGATTTATTTCTCAGTTTTATATTTCGCTACATACTGTAAAAGATATGTTTGGTTATTAGTTGATATTTTGCGTGCACTATTTATCCCTAGTTGAATATTAAAGGAAATTTTACAGTCGTTTCATTTGCAAGGTAAGCCAAGTTGAATACTCTTATGGGTAACTTAGTTGGGATGAAGCACCAAAAATTCCATCCATGTGAAGGGTTGGTGTGCCCTATAGAAATTATGATCCTTGGGTTATTTTGATGGCCTAGAATCCCCTAGGTTCTGGTTTCCTAACCAATGGTTGAAATGCATTATCCCTAAGAAAGGATTGTTTTTAACAAACAAAAACAATGATTAAAATATATCGTCTATTAAAAAAAACTAGTTGTATTTTTTATAATTCAAAATTTATATTTTATAAACTCCTAAAATTTCATTTAATTATTTATTAGAATTTATTTGGGAGTAAAAATAATGTCAACATTAAACCATAAATACTTCATATAATAATAATAATAATAATAATAATAATACTTTAATTTTAAAAGGATGGCTTAACCAAATAATATATAACATGTCCTTATTTTTTGATAATTCAATGCATATTAAAATTAATGTAAAGAATAAAATCATATACATTTATACAATATGATTTAAAATAATATGATCTATACATTATAGATACATATGTGAGTTCATGAATAATATATGCAATTACTAATGAATCAACTCTTCATGCACCATTTGTACCAGCTGTGCAGTATGTAATTGATCTGAACAACCTAACCTCGTACTCCTTTCTATTGCTCCCACATTTCATCCTCAATTCTTCCAATGACTCCATGGTTTCACGTGGGGGGTGGGGGGTACCACAGGTTCCTCCCATCCACATTGGGATACAGAAGCTATGTCAAAGATCCAAGCGGACCATAACCAAGGTGATCAGGAAAAAAATGACCAGCTAAACACATGAAGAGGTGGATCCAGAAACCCCTCTTTCCCTCAATATGAATCCATAGTTGTGAATCAATCCCATGCAGATGATGATCCAATTGAAAAATAGAAAACCTTCCCAAATCAAGAAGGAACCAGTAAGGAAGAAGATCATGAAAAACCATAAATCTCAAGGCTCAGAGAAGAGAAATAAAACCTTGAAGTTGCATTAAAATAAAAAGACAATGGGAGAAGCTGAAGGAATAACACATGCATTTTAATATCTGGGACGAGTCCAAGGATCATGCTTCCCTTAAGCCGAATCAATGCCCACATTCAATTCATGAAGGACCATGCGATTATATGCAAATTCATAAGAATTTATCCTGCTTAAAGGGCCCTAATATATTGGATCAACACCAAGTGGAATTCCAAAGCTCATTTTGATCTACAATTGGGATCCAAATGTTTCTTCACATTGATTTTCTTATATCTAAAGGATAGGGAATCAATCATGGAAGGAGGACCATACTTATACAACTTAGCAAGGCTCTTTCTAAAAAATTGGATCGAGAGATACAACCTTGATAGAGAATATTTCACATGGGAACCGGTTTGTATCAGGTTATACTCTCTACCTCAAGACTATTGGGATGTAGAAACTTTGAGTGACATCAGCAGTATGCTCGATGATTTTTCAAAATATCAAATCAACTGTCAGTGAGAAAATACACCTCATATGAAAGAATATGTGTCTACATGCACATCTCCAAAACCCTACCATATTCAGTATGATTGGTGCATGAGGATGTGGAATGGATCCAACAATTTTATTATGAACATGTACCATTAAGATGTAGTAAATAACATGAGCATGGGAATCTATAGATTGATTTTCCTCTCAACATTCCATGACCAACTGTTCTACAAGAGGATACCAATAAGATGGATTTAAGAAAGCTCTGACAAGGAGACACCCAAATTGTAAAACTCTCATGATCAAAGCGATGGATATCCCAACCAACTACAAATTCAAAACCTTAAACTCTCAATAAGATAAATAAATGTAACCATCCAAGGAAGAGATCCCCTCTTCAAAAAAAAATCATGATCAGTCCTTGTTGAATCATCTTCTTCGTCTGATTTGACCATACAACCTTTCTCAAAAGAAAAATCCAAGGGAAATATTGAATCCAACCATCCCATCAATGTCACATATAGGACATAAATCCCAACCACTCCTCCTTGGGGTTGGAAATACAAGCATATGATGATATTAGCAATGTAGAAATTGGTGAATTGGATATACAAGCTCTTGAGGAAGCATGCAAAAGAAAGCCTTCAGTTCCATATCACCCAATCAACTCCAATTACTAATAGATTCCCTTCATAAATCCAATGCAAATTATAAGATAGGTATACAGAATTTAAATTGAAAAGAATTGATGAAAATACATCAAGGAAATCAAGGAATGAAGAAGGAAATTAAATATCTAGAGGATAAAATCCCTAGGAACCAAGTTGGTTGAATTTTGGAAATATGCTCAGGTTACAAAATTGTTTGAACCCAACCTATAGTTTCCTAATGAAACTGATCTCCTGGAATATCAGAGGCATCAATTGCCCCTCCAAACATAGAATTATATGCTAGAGAATTCTCAAAGATAAAAAAACATTTATCTTTGCACGGGAAACCAAATGTACTGCTACTCATCTGGAAACTCTTTCAAAAAGGATTTGGAAAGGATGTAGTGCTATTGTTCTGGACAATGAGGGCACTTCAATAGGATTGAGAACTATCTAGAACCCCATGGAAATCACCATTCAAGACTCCTTGGAAAATAGAAATGTCATCCTATCATCTGATGGGAACAAGTTATAGGGGGCATTTGATGAATTTTCATGGTCCTCAAACACTAGAGTCAAAAGTTGGAATGTTCGAATATCTACATAGGACGCTGCAAATCAACACCTCTCATTTTTGGATCATAGGAGGTGACTTCAATATGATCACCTCTCTAAGGGAAAGAAAGGAGGTCGATGAATCCTCTCGTAGGAGGACATTAGAGTTAAATATTTAATGGAGAATCGCAACCTAGTGGATCTCAAAACCCCCAATGGTTATTTCACTAAGAATAATAGAAGGAAGGGCCTGAAGCAAATTTCCTCTAGGATGGATAGGTTTGTTTTATCTCTTATAACATTGTAACTTCAACAATATCAGTCAAATAAACTATTCTACTACTGATTGGGTCTGACCTTTGGCCCCTCTATATTGTCTATAATGACAATGGAACTTCATCAAAATGTCCTTTTAGGTTTGAAAAATTCTGGCTCCCTCATCTTGATGTTTTAAACACATTGCAAGGTTGTTTTCTAACCTACGAGTCATTGGAATATCTAAAATGTATATCTTTCAACAAAATCTCAAACTTCTCAAGTCCCATGTAAACAAATGGAATAGGGACACCTTTGGAAACATCTTTGATAGTAAATCCCATATGGAATAAGAATTTCAAGAGGTGCAATGGAGATATATAATTCAAGGAAGGAAGGAGGAAAATAACCATCATGAAATATTACTCTCTTCCCAACTTAAAAATAATTGCAAGTAGGATGAAATTATCTAGAAACAAAATTCTAGAGTCTACTGCATGAAAGAGGGTGAAATAAATAGTGCATTCTTCCACATATCCACCATCCAACATTGAATATATAACAACATCACCATACTCAATTCATATACATTAGAGCATATCAAAACCAGAAAAAATACAGAGAAGGAACTCACCACCTAATATAAAAATATCCTCTCAGATCCAGAAAACCAAAGATCGGAAGAAATTTTGAAATTCTAGGAGACGATTCCCTCTCTTATCACAAAGGATCACAACAAAACAATAATGTAACCCATTAAAGAAAAGGAATTCAAATATTCAATCACTCAAATGCAAAAGGATAAATATCTTGGCCTGAATGGACTTACGGTGAATTTCTTTCACTTTTGTTGGTGCTTGCTAAAAATGGATATTTGTGACCTTATGGAAGAATCATGTCAAAAGAATTGGGTTTTACCTACCCTCAATGCTACCTTTCTCTCCTTAATTCCCAAAGAAGAAAATCCGACCACACTAGGGAATTTTTGTCCCATTTCTCTTTACAATGTCATATAGAAAATCATTTTCAATATTATTGCAAATTTCCTTAAACCCTTACTGCCACTTCTCCTCTCCCCTAAGAAAACCTGTTATGTTGAAGAAAGACAAATTCTAGATGGGATCATCCTTTCCCATGAAGTAATCCATTATCTTAAAACTCTCAAAAATATGGGTATTATCCTCAAACACGGCCTCTCAAAGGACTTTGTCAAATTGATATGGCAGTACGCAGAACAAAGACTTCACTCTTTGAACTTTTGTCACTCCTATACCATATGTTTTCTCTCTTTCATTTACGAGTCCTCACCATTTTGATCAATGGATCCCCCTCCATCCTATTCACCTACTCTAGAGGAATTAGAAAAGGGGGTCCTCTTTCCTCCTTCCTTTTCACTCTCATGGTAGAAGGTCTCAATAGAATGTTAAAGCATAATATTCCTGATGTTTCCTTAAGAGTCCTATCTACTCATGAAATTCCTCTAGTCTCCCACTAGAAATTTGATGACAACAATCTCCTCATGGGGAACCCATCTGTTCAAGAAGCTCTCTCTATTCATGAAATTCTTGAAATGTTTTCCAAATCCTTAGGAACCACCATCAACAAGAATAAATCCAGTAACTACTTCTTGAATACACATGTCATCAGTTAAAAAAACATTTTGATAATTATTGGTTTTACCATCTCCACTAGTTTACCCTCTATGTATATTGGGGCTCCTCTAATATTGTCTTCTCTCAATCACTCCTATTTGATATATCTTGTATAAAAACTGGTCAACAAACTTTCATCATTGACCTACTGCTCTTCTAATCTCATTGACAGGATCCTCCTAGTCAGAGTTTCTCTCCAATCCATGTCGCTCTATCTTTTATTTGTTCTTGATGCTCCCTGGTGAGTTTTCAAATCTATTTGAACCCTTTAGTGCACCTTTCTATGGGGAGGGGAAAAAAACCACCCTTAATTTTCCTTGGTAAAATGGGACAAGGTTTTCCTTCCTAATTCCATTTGAGGTCTTGGGCTCAGGGATCCTAGGATCAACAATAAAATTCTAATTGTTAAGCTTTGGTGGAATTGGGTCCCTTACAACTCCAAACCATGGGATCAACTCTAGAATACTAATAATGTTGAAGGATGTGATACATGGGAACTTATAAGGTATTCCCTCAATCCTAAGGTATCTCTAATTTTTAATTCTACCAACCAACATAAGTATAGAATATAGAAACATAGTTACTGGGAGTTAATGGATGGATTCACTTTGCATTTCTGGATCAACTCCTTGAAACAAATTCCTAGCCTTTCCATCATTTTTTAGAATCAGTAGATGCAGCTGGTATTTCAAAACACTAATCATACATTTGTTTATTATTTCTATCTCTCCAACCCATCCACCAAATTCTACACAGATGGTTGATGCAAACTGTTACAAATAACTTCCACCTGATCATGGAGGAACTAAATAATCGCAAAATAAAATATGCTACTTGTATTGACATCCTCAGATGGGGGCATGAAACCAATTGTAATTTCAACATAAAGGAATCCTATCACCTCTCAGTTTACAATAGTAGTAATCCTTAATATCCCAATTGGAACAACATCTAGAGCATCAAAACTTGGAGGGAGATACACACCTTCCTTTGGGTCCTAATACATAAAATAACCCTGACATGAAAAAATATTATGAAAATATGTTTTGAAGAACATTTCCAAAGTTTCATGTGCTAAAAACAAGAGGAAACTATAGATCATATTTTTTTTTATCTTTGTCCTTTCGCCAACTTACTCTAGGACAAAGTATCAATTTTTTGTCGCAGATCATAGATAATCTAAGGAAATTTAGTCAGCACTCTAGACAGCTAGACTAATAATTCTTTTAAAACCCCCCTCCTGAACCTACTCTGGTAGTTCATCCTTGTATTTATTCTATAGAAAATATGGAGAGGAATACATCATTGTATTTTTAATACCCACTCTCACCCTCCTGATTTGATATGGAGCACCTTCCAACAACATATTGTATAAACCCTCTCACTATATCCTTATACAAAGGATGATCTTATGTTTTACCATGTTGAAGCCACCATTCTGAAATACTGGGATCGCAATCAAATTGTTCTGAATATCATTCCTCTTTGTGATATCCTATTGTCATGTAGCCTCAATACTTGGATCCCACCCTAGAGAGGTTTCTTCAAATGCAATTTTGATGGGGCCTCCAAGAACAACCCTAGTCTGGCTGGGCTTGATCAAGTTTTCTGAGATTAGAGGGTTCAAATGAAGAGAATATTTTATCATGTATTGGAATCAATAGCAATAACATATATGATTTTATGGCTTTGATCGCAAGGATATATATTTCCAAATGATAAAATATCTTTCCTTTAATATTGGAAGGAGATTCTAATCTTATCATCTTTGTAGCCACCAGAATTCAAAACAATAATACTTCATCCAAATTGTCTCCAAGCTGGAGAGTGGATCTCCTCCTAAAAATTCTTACGAAGCAACTCAAGAATGCAAGTTCAATCATCTTCTAACATGTTCGGTACAAATCTAAAAATCTAGTAGACATAATAGCTAATGAAGGGATTCTATCACAATCTCATCTCTATGATATTGCTAGCTACTCCTATGCATCCCTTGATATCTAGTTTGATTTTATACACATCATGTCTGAGGATATGACCACCTTGGATATTGGTTCCTCGAGACTTTGCGATGTGGAGGTACGCAGGACACAGTCTTAATGGCCACCTACCATAGTTTTCATTATCTCCCTTGTAACCATGCATACCTCTCCTTTGGAAAAACATTCCAACTTTCACTCCATCCTTCCCAACATGCACCTATGTACTTTTGGTCACTTCACATAGGACTCGGCTTGTATGGATTCTTCCACGCATCAAGGAAATTTAATGGTCTTTGTCATCAGCATTGGACTCCTAGTCACCCAGCTTGATGGATCTACATAGATTCTGCTCCAACAACAGACTATTTCTTGTCATTCTTCCAGTCTCTCTAGTGTTATTTGGACTTCCATACTTAGAAAAATTCAAGGAAACAATAACTTTATCAAGAGAATCCACTCGCCAACTATGTCAATCAGAGTCAAGGCTACTCCTTGTAGAGATAGGAGCTCCAGGGGAGCAAGAAGCAAGGTGACATTATGTCATTCTATCTTGTGAGATATGGCACCCACATTCCCCTCAGCATGCGCAGGGCAGTGGATGACTAGGAATCCAATGTTGTGGCTCGCCACCATTCCACGCAAGCTTTGTGACATTGAATCTACCATTATTGGTGAATTAAGAATCTTCTTGCATAGTTTTTGTGGGAATGTGACCGTGCTCACTCTACATCAAAATTTGGTGGTTATGAAAGCTCCACTTCCTCGAACGCACCTATGCTGAATCAACATGACCATACAAAGGACACACATCAAAGTGAGGATATCAAACACACTAGACATGTGGATGAAGCTTAAACTAATGTGGTGGAAAAGGTGCAGAAAGATGAAATGGGAATGCAGACTAATAGCAAACAACAACAAATGTCTTATCTTCCTATTTCCATAGAGCCACACCAGGACCCTAAACATGCTCCCTTGGGGAATGAAGATGACTACTTCAATTTGTTCCCTATTGTTGAGTAACCATGGAAAAATTCGTCAGGCCTAAGATATTTATTTTCACTTATACATTTGTTTCATTCTATGTTAGCTTGTAAGTTTATGAAACAACTTTGTTATTTTTTTACAATAGAAACATGGTTTCCCATATCAATGAAAATTTATGTATAGATGTAATAACCTCTTGTTTCTACCTAAACAAGTTTTGGACAAGTGTCATGAAAAATATATTTATACTACCTTTTGTATTTTAATAAAATTTTCTGCTACTTACAAACACAAAAAAGTGTATTGCATTATAATAAAAAAATCTATTAAAATTGTTGAATATACAAATAAAGGTCTATTAAAAATGGTTGAATATACCTTTCTAAAAACAAATTAAAATTGCTAAACATGGTTTCAAGCATGAACTCTTACATTTGTAGTGACTTCCTTGTCACAAGTTTTGATTTCAAACTATTAACCCGATTTGTTTACAATTTTTATTAAATAATATTTTACCTTCTTCATGAAAAGATAAAAAAATAATCTCTTGCTAGCTTCTTAAAGTATATCTTATTAAATTGATTCTTTGAATAAATTATTTTTTTCGGTATTATTACTTTTTGAATAAGGATTATTTTCATTTGAAATTAAAAACAAGTAAATAAATAGTTTTGGTTTCAAACTATTAATGAGTTTAATTTCAAATTTTTTAATTAAATAATCAGCTAACCTGTGGCAAACAGTAAATTTTTCACCACATTAAAAATAATGTCTTTCTTCCTTAATTTTATAAATATGAGTTCATTATGAAGTGCTGAAAATATATCTTATTAAATCGATTATTTAAATAAATTAATCACTATTTTTATTATGTCCGCGACAAGGGGATATATATGAATCGTTCAGGCCTATTAATTGGGGTTTCACATGAGAACTTTTTCGTGTTTTATAAAATTTTTGCATATTTAATTTTCAGGTGTATTAAATGATATGTTCTTAAAACTATTTGTTTGCATGTTCATTGGTTTATGTAGGTGACGTTTCTCTAGGGTTTTGTGCCCCAAGACCTGGCTACAGCCTCTGCTCAGCAAAATTTTAATACAACCAAAGTTTATAAACATTGCATTAATAGTCCTAGTATAATTTAAATACCTACATCCCATTAAATACAACAAATAATCATTTTCCTAATGCCTACTGAATACAACAAATCATCATTTCCCTAATTCCTACTAAATACAACAAATCATCATTGAATCAAGCAGGGAGCATGTGTTGGTTTGCAGATTTCAATGCGAATTCCCTACCCTACCAAGCTATGAACCAAGGTTCAAGTTTTTATGTTTTTATCTAAATTCATTTCCTATATTTTAATTATTATGATTCCATATTTATGTCCCCGCCCGAGGGGATATATATGAATCACTCAAGGTGATTATTTGAAGTAATTTGTTGCGACTTTAAAAAAATCATATAATTTTTGCTATAGTTTGTATTAAATGTCTTTTGGGAATTATTTAAAGATTGATTTATCTTGATTTTTATTGGTTTATATAGGTGACGTAGGCATGGGACTTTGTGCCCCAAGACCTGGTGGTGAGCTTACGTAATCATAAAATGCTGGATAGACTATTGTTACAGTGTTAGTTATTATTTTAATATATGTATGGAATGACTCTGGTCATGAATTGATAGCTTTTGCGCCACAAAGTTATGAGGTTATTTTCTCAAGGTAATGACCTATGACATCTGACAACAATTCCTGTACTCTCTTACCACACTCCTTCGCTATGACAAATCACTGGCTTTGACAAATGTGATTGAGGTTGCCACCTACTAGCCCTTATTATCTTCCATCTGTATGCTATCACCATCTCCATCTGTATAGATTTGACAAATGTGACTGAGGTCTCCACCTACTAGCCCTTATTATCTTCCATATGTATGCTGTCACCATCTCCATCTATATATGCTATGCAAATCAAGTTCCAAAGCCTATTTCATGTCATTGAAGGTATGCAGGTTTTGAAGCCCCTCTTTTCTTTTCTTCTCCATTTTATTTACAGAATTTAATTTGGCATTTGGCCCTTTAATGGAAAGTTTGTTAACTTGTTTGGGATCTAGACTCAGGATATTCAACAAGGAAGAATTCAAAAGCAATGAGCTTAATGCTGTGACATTCTCTTCTTTCTGAAAATGGGTAATATGTACATAAACGTATTTGCTTTGTCAATGCAAATATGCACATAAATCTCTTTTCTCTGACAATGCCAGATACACACAAGTTTTTTTTAGCTTTGGCAATGCACTGATATGCACAAACATGTTTTCTTTTCTTCTGCATTTTATTTACAGAATTTAATCTGGCCTTTGGCCCTTTAATGGAAAGTTTTTTAATTTGTTTGGGATCCAGACATAGGTGTTTCAACAAGGAGGAATTCAAAAGCAATGCGCTTCATGTTGTTACATGCTCTTCATTTTGTAAATGGATAATATACACATAAACTTATTTTCTTTGTGAATGCGAATATACACACCAGTTTTTTTTGCACTGGATATGCACAAACATGTTTTTTTTTCTTCTGCATTTTATTTACAGAATTTAATCTGTCCTTTGGCTGGTTAATGGAAATTTTGTTAATTTTTTTGGGATCCAGACTCAGGCAGTTCAACAAGGAAGAATTCAAAATCAATGCGCTTCATGTTGTGACAAGCTCTTCCTTTTATAAATGGCTAATATGCACATAAAGTTATTTTCTTTGTCAATGAGAATATGCACATATACCTCTTTACTTTTACAATGGAAGATACACACATTTTTTTTTTTCGCTTTGAAAATGCAATGGATATGCACAAACATGTTACAATGTCGGAAGGTTGACACCCTAAACAATTTTATATAAAACTACATCTGGGACTCCTAGAGATATGGATTCTATGAAGGGTCTCAAACTGGATGTTGATAGGATGGCTACTTCCCCTAATTTGTTTCTTGTTCAAATATGCTTGGGTTAATGGTTTAGGTCATAATCTACTCAGGCCTATTGTTTTAGGGTTAACAGTGGGGTTGCGGTGAGGCAAAAAAAATGTATGGAAGTTGTCAACAGTGGTGGCAATGGGAGCCCTAGAAGCCGGTGTAGTTATTGTTCGAATCAATGAATATGCCCGCTCTTTGGATCCAATTTCATCTTGTTGTTTTAGCCATTTTTCGGCTGTAAGGTCAACATATTTGTTGTCTTTGCTTGTACCTGAGCAAAGCAAAAACCCTAATATGAAGCTTTCATGAATAATTTCATTTATGCATTCCTCCTGTCTATGAGATCAACATGAAAATGTCACTCAAACATGCAATTTCTGTTGTGATTTTTATTGATTCAAATTTATAAACTATACTATCTCCAATGGTTTTGTAAACACAGATAATTAATCAGGGGAATTTGTCATGGCTATTAGTATTTATTTTATTAAATGTTCATTCCTTATGGTTAAAATAAGCTATTCAAATAGTAAGTTAATAGGTGAATTTCAAAAAAAAAAATTTATTAGTTGGTATTACCTCATGCTAAGTGTATTAAGCTTCAAAATTATCCTTGGTCTGAGATCTGTGAGATCCGTAAGGTATTCTTCTACTCTACCATTGTGAGCGTGCTCTCTTTGGTATTGGACAAGGTTTCATTTTCCTTTTCTCTACGACTGTGAGCATTCTCTCTTGGGTTTTGGACAAACCCCAAACGTGTTTCGTGGTAGGTAAATCCTGTGCTCGAATATGTAGGTAAATACCAGCCTTGTTTTCTTTTATTGCTTAGCCTCTTTGTTTGTTTGCCATTATATATTTGTTCATTCATTTAGTTTTGTCTTTGCATTGTTCTTTCTATGCAGTCTTGGGTGGTGACAGTGATGGTTAGCTACTCCTATCATTCTTGGTTCTTATTGCAATATACTCCTTCCTGTGTAAGTTGTAATACCCTTCTACTATAGAACATAAATTTGTTTTTTATTCTCTTCAATAATTTTTGTTTTGACTCCACCTTCAGAAAGAAAGTTATCGATAATGGAAAACAAGTACTGCGGTGTCGAGCATAACATTTTTTATAGCAGCCATTCAATAAAATACATCCATTACGAAAAGTCAATAAAAGTGATACACAAATGAGGTCATTAGTTCCTCTTATTGGAAGATTGAATGGCCATTATCATCCTTATCACTAAATTTTATGTTTTTAAAGGAAGAATACCTTCTTAAACAATAAAAATCTATAGCCTATGTCTTGACTATTGGTACAAAATGACTACAAATTTGACCATGTTTACATCATATTCAGCTACATGAATATAATATTTATAGAAGAAAATGAACTAGAAGCCTCTCCCAACTTGCTTTTGATATTTTGTCAGGACAGAATTAAAATAGTGATTACAAACTCACAATTGCAAATACAACTCCATAATGGACTCATCTACACCGAACAAGGATGGGGTTAATTACAATTATCCATGGGATAGCACAAGGGTGTCCTCTATTGCTAGCGTCACTAAATATGTGCCTCCATTCATTCGTGCTGGCCTTATCAAACTTTGATGTACCTATTCACTAGTTCATTGTGCCAAATATGCAGACAAGAAGTTTGGAAAAGCTCATGATATTATTTTTATTTGAAAACTAATGTATTTAGAAACCTTCTCCTATTTGATTCCAAGTTGCCAGGGGCATGAGCTGCTTGGCCTTGTTGTTGAATCATCTCTCAATGGTAAATAGTGAATGGTTACAAACATTAATGGTATGTTTAGATGGTAAATCGCTTCTTATTGTTGTTAGATTTTTCTTTTTACCAAGTCAGAAAATGGTCATTGTTTTAATAACAAATCCAGTGGTTGCTTGAAATGTGCACACATTTATTTTTATATTTTTATCTCTAGGTTTTGTTTTTGTAATGATATTAACTTTTCTAGTATTGGTAAGGAAATGAACAATGCCAGAATCGGATGAAGTATTGACATAAGTTCTCCGGCACTCATCAGAAAACTTTTAATGTAGCTTCCATAAAATAGTGCTGGAAAACAATAGTTTTTCAGAACTTACTGGCCCACTTGAAGATGTTATGAGTTTTGACTCTCCATGAGTTTTGACTCTCCATTCTGTTTCGTTGCTTGCTTTTTCTTTAAAATACATTTGCATAATTAGGAACAATGTATGATCTTATATTTAATTTCATGAAAAGTGTTAGAATGCAATATCATTGATATAAATATGAACGATATTTGTTTCTAAATATTGCAACTGAAAAATGCATTCAAAATATAGTAAAACTAGTGCTTACAATTAACCCTTTGCAATTGGTTGTATTTTAAATTAATAATTAATTCTCCAAGTGTAAGTAGAATTGGCAGCGGCTTATGCAGACAATATTTTTGCAGATTTCTTCTTATTTTTATGAATGGCTTATTTTTTAAGGTTGGTGGTAGATATAGACATTTTTGGAGTATATTTTATCTGGCTTCGTTATGTATTTAAAAAAAATAAAAATAAAATAATTATGGCTATGACAAGTGTCAAAGCTATAAAAAATATAATAATTATGGCTATGCCAAGTGTGAAGGCTATACCTGTCCCGTTCAGGTCATTATCATGCACCTTTCATTATCTTAAGATCTTTGTTTTCTTCCTCTTTTTAATTCAAATAATTACCAAAATATGGAACATGCATTGAATTTCTACCAATATTGAACTATAAAAATGCTCACTCTTACTCTTGCAGTAAATAGAATAAAAAAAGAAAAACAAGAGAACTATAAAGATTCCATGCTATAAAGAAAACACACACCCAACATTTGCTCACATAATACTCTCCATCTATCAATAATGAGACTATCCATATCTATTGTATATAGGATTTCCTCTTTCTGTGTTAGAACCATATGCTATGTAATCAGTGCAGTTGCTCGATTTGAAAAAAAATAGTTTTAGAATTATTTTACCTTTCCTCTGGATATGGTTTAAAAAATTTCCATGTTCAAGATCTGTCTAATTGATTTTAGGAAAATATCCTAAAGAAATTGTAGAAGATCCACTCCTTTTCTTTAAATCATTGCCATATATTGTTTTGTTGTTTAGGTAAGCTTATTCTTTCCTTAGGGTGGGAAAAAAATTATAATGCTAAAATACAACTATGCACACAAGGACTATTCTTATTTTTTCATACTTTTTGTATTATTTTCAAGGAGCTGCATTTCTTCTTTCTTGAACAGTCCCAGTTATTGTTAGACTAATTGGATGATCCTTCAAATTGAACAAATGAATTTCAAATTGATATGCTCGCTTTTCTTTCATACATTTCAATTTAACAGATGAATTTCAGATTGAGATGAAAATGTTTTTGTACTTTTCACTTGAGAGGAATTCATAATTAAGATGTAAAATATATTTAATTTGAGAAGAATATGAAATCCATATGTAAAACTAAAAAACTAAAACTAAAAATAAAGGAATAGATTGCACAATTATATAAAATATTAATATTTTTTTGTTTTATTTTACTTATTGTTGATATTAATTCGATGGTGTGGAATAATGACATATTACTTTACTTTTGAGAACCAGAGAGATTCTAGTTGAACTAACTTATCGGGAAATATAACCATATTTTTATATAGATAGAGATAGATACATAAATAGTAAAAATAATAGATTTCACAATTATATAAAATATTAATAATTTTTTGTTATGTGGAAGAGCTTTGTTGTCTTTTTTAACATCGTTAATACAATGAATGAATGACTAATTTAAAGGTAATTAAATATTATATTTTATAACTTCAAAAAATTTAATGTAAAATCTAACCAATTTATTATTTTTCATATATATATATATATATATATATAAATTTACATTTTTATATTTGATTGTACATTTTCTCTATAATTGTTTTTTTTCCTTTTCATTTATGCTCAAAGCTTATTTGTTTTCCGAATTAATTTTTACTTAGATTATTAGAGATAGAGCATGGTTTTCAATTAAATAGAATAAAGTTAAGTTGTTTTCTATATATAATCTATCATCAACATTTGACCATGATGTTCTTTTGTGTGCATTTATATTGTGATAATTGTCTTGGGAACAAAATATTTGTTTACCCATTATATAAGTTTTAAATGTTTTCTTTTTCGTTTATCTTGAAATAAGACACTATATTACATAGTAATATTTACTTATACTCTTTATTAATCATATTCTTGATTGTATGATCTGAACACTCAGTAATGAGTAATATGTACTTGTACTCTTTGTTGCCTCTTAATATATAAAAGATTTTGCATAGCCTCTTAATATACCATAAATCACACGAATGAATAAGCAAATTAAAACTAGATGGCTAGGCAAATTAAAACTAAATGTCTAGTCAAATAATATTTGATCTTTTTAGCTTTTGAAAAGGTAAACTGTATAGATAAGTGAACAATCTAGGGTGGGACATGTGGCTTGTATTTTATAAATTAGGACTTTTATTTACACACAATTTTTTTTTCTTCAAATTTTTTTTTGCCAAAAGCTATTCCCAATTACAAAATCAGTTATATTCCTCTAGCAATAAAAAATGGCAATGTCGGGGACATTGCCATTTCATGGCTCTTGTTTTATCTAAATTCATTTCCCTCAATTAAATGGAGATATATACAATCTTCATGGGCTATAATATGTTATTTCATTGTTGTAAAAGTTAAGATTGAGTTTTGAAATTTTATTTTTGTGAAGGTAAAACTCATAAGCTTGAAGGGAAAATGACCCAGTATAGAGAAAATGTTTTGGATCAACGATTCAGATCTAGACTTACACCATATGATACCCAATAATGACATTAATATTTTTCCTTGTTTCATCCATACATTCTTAACAAATGTTGTTTCATGATAGATAATTGATTCAAAATGCAATGCTACACCTTGTCTATGCGTAAATTAACATTACAAAGACAAGAAAGCATGCCATTTGTAAAATCTTGTAAATCTTGCACAAAGGATGGGAGAGTTGTCAAACTCTTACTACAAAAAACATACCTGCAAATAAAATAGATATTTTTTCAATGTAACTAGACTTTACAGGATGATGCACTTAATCCAATGGTGGGAATCTTATCGATGCATGACCCTTTATTGATAGCAATTGGCAACTAATTGATGTATCGATACCAACTGGAAACTAATTGTTGTATTCCCACTGCATGTGCTTTGAGCTATCTATAGGAGATGATCCTGCATTTTTCATGCCATGTCCATCGAAGATGCACCTTCTTGGAGTCCACT
>LPNX010009867.1:41003-63576 GCA_001517045.1 Pseudotsuga menziesii | reverse complement strand
AGACCAATGATTTTTGTAGTACGTTTTGTGTGCACAATTGTCCTTAGTTTATAGTATTTCTTGGTATAACAGAACATAGATTCTAATTTGTGGTTTGGAGTTAGAGAAGACACGAATATGGTGACCACGGAGGTGTGCTTGGGAATCATGAATAGTCTCACTTGGAGGTATTTCTCATAGGATGAAGCTCTCAGATATCTGCAACACTATACATTTTTCATTTAGGGGAATTCCTTTATAAAAAAGTCTCTTCTATAATTAAAATGTTTTGTTTCCATCCTCTTATTTTTACATGATTTTGTAAAAAAAAATTCAAGAGGACCTTTCATTTTTGTAAATATTCAATTGGTCTAATTAAATTTTTTTTTTCTTTCCAAAAGTTAAGGGGCTTTGTTTGATTTTTACTTTAGTTTTGATGCCCGCTCATGTCTACCTACTAAAAAGCCTGTAAGTGAGGATAGGCCTTTCAAGATGCCAATGCTTCTAGCAAGAGGTATAGTTCATTGAAGGCCATCACTCTTTTCTTCTAGGGAGAATATGCCTCTGGCACTCTGCTAATATTGCTTTCTATTGGCATATTCTAGTTATTAAATATTATTCATTTATTTTTGAGAGCTACTTAGACAAGCTTCCTTGGTTCAGATAGTTTTAAGCCCTTTGTTACAAAATATTATGCTGGAAGGATTTGTAGGTTGCAGTTGTTTTAATGTCATTTTCTCTATCTAGAGAAGTAAAAAAGCTCAAGAAGAACTCTTGAAAATTTGGCTAGGAAGGGAAAGCTATAATGATAAATTCTACTTCTCCTTCAAATAGTGAATAGGGATATATGTTGTGTCTATTACTTCATTGTGCCTATATGCTGATTCGTTGTAGACTTGTGAAAATAAGTGTGTTAAGAGAATTTGTTTCTTTATCTTGTTTATGTGTACTCCTTTTACACATTGCGTTGCATGCTTTACAATTACCTTTCCCAGGTAATTGTAGATGTGGTTGGCCATTGTTTTGTCCAGGTTATGTCCAAATCATCTCACTGAAAAATTATGTGATAAAGAAATATCCATCCAACAGTTTGTGTGATTGTTGGTTCTTGTAGTTCTACTGAACATTCATAACTATTATGCAATTTACATACAACCTATGGAGGTTGTCTTACTTGTGGTAGCTCTGCCTACGTGCCTCTTAAAAATAAATTATGATTCACAGATTATTTATTTCTTGAATCATCTGAGTAATGCATCTATGCAGGTATTGAGGGTGGTGGCTTTGAAAACTGAGAGCAGGACTATGAATATTCTTATAAAATTGTAATATTGCTTGATAATGTTACGCTTCCATTCCCTTCGGTAGAACTACGAGAAAATGTAACTAGTCTAGAGGCTATTTTACACAGACCATTGTCTCTAATTAGATGAGCTTAACACCTAGTTGAATATAATAATTTATTGCAACTACCTCTATAGTTCCTAAAAGCACATAATTTAGTGGATCTAGTTTTTGTTATCTTACAAGTCTTAACAAAAGCATACACTCTGGGGAGGCTTATTTAAATTTAACAAGTTGTTGAAAGGATCTAACTCGACTTTGAAGTACCTAATAATGGGAATTGTAGTTTGAAGTTTGTAGTTTGAGATCTAAAGCTATAAATCCTTTTCATTAAGTGGAAACTTATAACACTTCCTATTATTTATTTTTTCTTTTTCATGCATTTGAATGCTTTAAACATATCAGGTTAGGCTATCAGTTGATGGTGTATTGTCAGTTGTGGATGTTGAGTGCAAAGAATAGGTTGCAGCTTGGGTGGATGATAAGAAGCAAGTTAGTGCATATGCATTGAACTTGCAACAGATTGATAATGGTGTCACAATACGTCCATCTAGATGGAAGTGTGCAAAGTGTGACAAGGTTGACAATTTGTGGCTCAATCTGACAGATGGTATGATTATTTGTGGGATAAAGAATTGGGATTTAATTGGAGGCAATGATCACACTATTGAGAATTACAATGAAACAAAGTACCCTTTAGTATTAAATCTTGGTACCATCATGACAGATTTAGAAACTATAGGTAATGAATGTTTACATTAATAGCTAAATATTTCTAATTTATCTTTGATTGATAGCTTGTTAGATTTTGGCTTTTGATTATTCTCAGTTCACTGCAAGATAAGCAACAAGATCAAAGTGATTATGTAAATAAAAATAAACCCAAAACTTCAAAAATAAAACAAAAAATCAAACTATTGCTGCTTGGTATTTCTTTAAAAAATAATAATAAAAAATATCAACATCAAACTCCTGAACCAACGCAAGGACTTGATGCCAAAATATTTTTGCAATTCATAGCACTGTAATGCAATTAACCTACCAACATCAAACTCCTAAACCAACCCAAGGACTTGATCCTAAAATATTTTTGCAATTCACACCACTATAATGCAATTAACCCACCAAACCTGCACCTTTTTTATATAGCAAATCATTATACGGAAAAAATATTGGAATTGCTTTGGCTATCGATGGTTGTCAAAAGAGTAGATTATACCACCACTTGGCTCAGGATGAAAGATAGAAACTCAAGGAACTAATTGGTCTTTGTTGAAATATAATACCTAGAAATCCCATGTAATATATCAATTAACAATAAACGATAAGCTAGAAGACCCATACAATTACAATAAAAAATAAATAAATAGAAGCCCAAATTTATCAACACATACCTTTATATAGAAACCATTATACCAAAAAATTAGAACAAACCTACATGTTTTGGCTATCAAAGTAGATTATGCCACCATAAGGCTAGCAACGCCTTTGGCAGATTTATTTACCTTGTGAAAATTAAGAAAAGCGGACTGATTTATAGAGCCTTGTGAAAATTATGGTCAAATAACTGCATCTCATCAAATAAAACAAGATGAAACTAAATTATAAATATCCTTAGTACATCTCATCACATAATCAGATAAAACAAGAGAAGATAGGTGTTAATGACCTTCAAGAGAGGGTAATTTTTTTTCTTTTGTGGTGTGGTGGTGTGGGGTTTTAATCGCTACTCAGCCAGTGACATGTCCTCTTAGTCGAATCTCTACGTTTTGTGAAGCTTTGCAATTTCTTTTTTTCAATATTTTATATACTTTTTTTCAATTAAATATAGAAACATGCATGTATTATTCATTGTGTTAGCTGATGGATTTTATTGGCGGTGCAGAATGAGGAGGAGGGGCTTATTCATTGTGTTAGCTAACGGATTTTTATTGGTGGTGCATAATGAGGAGGAGGGGCTCAGATACTTGGGATTTTTCCAGGATGTCGCATAGAAGGCCACAGCTCGTCTTTCTAGTATCTACGGGTATGCCAGAGAGAATGTAGGCTCTCTAAACTTAGTTTTTAGTCATATCCCTATATCATAAGGTCAAGGGAAATCCTTTTGAAGTCACAGATAAAGGGTCAAGTTACATATGAATCGAAATATTATCACATTTAGTACTTATAATACAAAAGAGTTTTTTTAGGCTTCTTTAAAGCTTGCTTGTAAAATTTTCTGGAAATTGGCCTTCAAGAGGCATTTGAGTTACTTCACCCGCTCTTGGAGAGAACCTTACCTGAACCTGAGCTTACTCAGGCCCTTACTTATTTCCTACCCTCTCAAAGAAAATTAGGGAAAATGTAATGGAAGGGATAACTCCATCTTCACTGATCCTTACCCCAGGGACAAGGAAAGGGATGAGATGCATTCTCAGTAGACTCAAGAATAATTTTTTTCTAAAGATTTGTTCTCTTGGTTATTCACATAATATCAATTTTAAGGAAAAATATAGGGGAAGAGAGACATTCTGGACCACAGATTACCTAGTTTTGTTCAAATGTGGATACACAAACATTATTGACTGAGCTTATTGTTTCTATAATGATATTGTAGATGGGATATTGCAATCCCAAGAATCATGGAGAATTCATTAAGTATTTTGTCTAATGTTGGCCTTGGTATGGCCATGTTCAGTACTTCTATGGTTCACTCATTGAGGATCTTTCCTGCATATTCATAGATTTGGTTTAGTCAATTTTGCAACTCTTTTTCTCTTTGATATTGAAGTATAAGATTATAGTAGACATAGAACTCTATTCATGACATCATTCTCTTTGGAGTTCTAATTTTGTCTTTGCATTAGAGGCCTATGGCATTGCAACCGCGAATCATAGCCTGTGGAAATTATATTGCAGCATTTGAAATGGTTGCGAGGTTTCTTACGGGGACAATTGTAATGTCTACATCTTCTATCGTTGTTGGCCTTCGATGATTGTTTGCTATCGTGGAGGTTATGGAGTATTCTGTTTCTTTTCAGATTTTCTCTTGTTTACTTGTATCCAAATCTAGAATAAACAGTGTACTTGTAAACTTGACCTCTTTATCTTCCCTTTCTCTTATATGTTTTTTATAATTGAATGTTTTGCTTGATGTTATTGTAAGACTAGAATCTCATATCTACAATTTGTTGTCTTGGATCAGGCACCACTCCCTCAAGGAATTGTTCCCTTTGTGCTCACTAAAGAGTACAATGTACATCCAAATATACTCAGCACATCATAAGTATAGTTTCCATTTTTAACTGGGAATGCTTTCCTAATTCTTGAATCTCAGTAAATCATGATAAAAACCATTGCAGAGTGATATTTGGCATTGTAATGTCCCGGTTTTGACCCCGTTACATTAGATGTATATGATGTATATATTGTAATGATCATGGTGTGGAGCTAAAGGCCAAGGCCCCGCCATTGATCGGTAATGCTATGTTTTGGATTTAATTGTCACCGAAGGTCTATCGGGGCATGTGGCATATAATATGTTGGCCATCATGTAAATATGCATCATAATTAATTAATGGACACAACCAGCTACGGTTGCGGAAACTAAATCGAATGGGGCATTATTTCCTAAGGATAAGGGGGGGGTGAAATATTTAACCTATGGGCCAATGGGGAAAAGCCAAATGTCTATGAGAAAACCCGCCAAACTGTCAACTACCTTTCTTGTCTTTTTCCCCAATCATTTATTTCTGCCAGAATGTGGTTGAGTTAGTTATTGCATGGAATGGGAAGAGTATGGGCAACCAAATTCGAATTGGGCAGAGAACCATTTTTGGAAAAACGTGTTCTGACTTCCTTGGCAAGGAAAATGCCCAAAAACGTATGCCATTCTGCTATGCATCCACGTTTTCCATTTTCCTCACCATTCTCCTTCACGTTGGGGTTTTGGGAGCAGCTGGGATTTTTCCTGTTTCTTTCATTCCACGTTTTTGGTTGCTGGCTTCATTTTTCCCATGGATGGGAGGTCGTTTTTTGTAGTGCTGGGGATTGGGTTGTTTTTCCTCATGATTTGGGAGTTGCTGGTGCATTTTCCCATTCACGATTTTGTCTGATCCTCCTCACGCACAGCAAGCTGGGAGCCATTTGCTGCTATTTCCCACGATTTCCTGGAATTGTTGTAAATTCATTTGAGAGTCATTTTGGCCACGATAGGGCCAAGAATGACTCAGGAATTGTTTCCCTGTTTAAGCTGTAATAGCTAAATTGGTTGCCTGAGTGCAATGGTTGGTATTTGCACTGTGTGAGGAGTAAGGATTTTGGCTTGGTTGCTTGATAAACCTGGTGTTAGAAACCACACAGACAGAACTAGAGGGCTGGCCTTCTTCTCCATCACCCCTGAATAGCACTGGAAGGGAATGCAGGGCCTGAGGGACTGTGTAGCAGAGAAGGGACTGATTCCTTGTGTTGGGTGTGGATGGGTGTCTTAGAGGTCATGCTAGTTCTGGTGTGGGTATTCTTGGCTCTGTAATGAGCTCACCAGCTTAGCAATTTTCCTTCTCCAACTCCTGGATGGCCTGATAAACCCAACTTAGTTGGCTTGGCTATGTTTTGGTTACCTTTGGCTATCTGTCAGCCTACTAGTTCCCTTATTCCTTGGAGAATCATGCCCAGCTCGGGGGTGGCAGCGTTGCTAAGATATTGATGAGCACGCTAGCCTATGGTTGGGTGGAACGTTGCAGCGGCGTAGCTGGTTGCAGAGCAAAGCTCTCATAAGATAAGTGATCTTGTGTATTTTACCTCTGCAATTCTATATTTACTGTTAACGAAAATGAAATGAACATGTTGAAATAATGATTGTGTGAATGCATGTTGTTTCCGCTGTGCAAGATGAATTAATTAAGCTGTGTATGATGAACAATTGAATTTGTGCATGCTACACTGTCATGCATTCTTCTCAGCATTCTTTTTTAGCAATTCAACATTTTATTTAAGCATGTACATGTTCATGGGCGGTTAGCCCAGTCTGATAAAGCTAGTAGTCGCGTCCTTCTTGTCGGTCGGAGGAATGGGGACGTGACAGGCATGTTGATTGCATTCCCAATAACTCTAGTTTATTACATTTTTCTTGGAGTTTAAAGCAAATGGGATAGTTCACTGGGGAAAGCAGAAATCTGCTTGGTGTGTATCTTTCTGGAAGGATTTTAGTATGTATTCTATTTTATATTTTACCAATGTGTGCATTCTTTTAAAAAAATAGGCTTCTCAATCCAATCCCTTTATGGAAGAGTGCATTTTATCAATTTTTAGGCAACATTCTTTTGTGTTTGTACAATGTCAATCTCTTGGAAAGGTGGCTTCTTTTAAAGTCCATCAAAATAGAGGCTGCGAGGTCTTGACCCTTTTCCTCTTTGTTGTATTTTTCTATCATTATGACTAATAATCCACGAAAAATATAACATGTAAGACTTTCTCATCAACATCAATGGATATCTTACCTGAATACATTGTTATTCTAACTTATGATTCTATGGCATTCATTGTAATTTTTTAGAAACATGTTTCGGTTATCACTGCTCTTACACACACCATGAGATTTAGAGAAACTAGATTCATTTTTGACATTCAACACTTAGTAAATTTGAGTTGCTTTTGTGGGTTGAGATAACAATTAAAGCACTATCGATGGCACAATATTTAGAAAACATATTAATTATGATTTTTAGGGCTAGTACCGTGCTCTTCATCTTAGTCTCAATGACCTTCCGGTATGGAATCAAGGTAACGATTTTCAATGAAGCTTATGTTCTGAAATTGCAGGGTAGAAACATAAAAAGATAACTTGTTAACCTTTCAAACATTTGAATTTTAATACCTAATTTCATGTAAAGTATTAAGGATAAAGGGCCTTCGGAATAATTGTATTCATCAAGAATTATTTTAGAACATTTTCCTTCATGGTTTAATATTTCATCTCAACCTAATCCATAACATTGACATGAATTTGCATTATCTTTCAAGCTCTGTTTTTTACTTATGTTGAAACATATCATATAAAACCAACAATTTTTCCAAGCACAACTACAAATATCACTATGAAATTAAGGTTTATAAATGTCGAGAGATTATTTACACTCACATGAACACTACAACAAAACAAACCCTATAGGTTTTCTACTTTCTTACCATATTACTTATCTATAATTTTTATAGTAGAAAATTATGTGAAACAATCTCATACACAATGGAGACAAAGAAGTCGAAGCACCCCCTTCACAAGTGTGCATTACACTTTTTAGTGATGGAGTAGAGGGCATATTCTATGAACTGTTATCATTGTCAAATGTTGGTGGTGTGCATCTTGAGATAGTTATAAAAATCTTATTTTTGTCACCCAGCCAAAAGTAGTTAAAGGTCGGTTGCAACTTGAACCACCAAAGTTGCTAAGCCTGTAATATTTTTGATTCATTTGTTCAACCATAAATGTCTTAATTTTCCACACCAAGCATTAAAGTTACCTAGCATGTAATATCTCTGATTTGCATTATCATGTTGGGTTCATTATTTTAATGAGGTTTGATGAATGCACACAATATCACTACAACAAAACCCTGTGATTAGCGTCTCTTTTAGCTCCATTTTTAGTGTCCACGATCACATCTAGTGTATTTTTCATCATTTTTTGGACAAAGTGGACGCTTTTCCATGGGATGGCGCTTTTAATGGTGTTATTTGCAACTCTTTTTAAAAGTTGGCACTATTTTGGACACTAATTAGCATCCCAATTAACGTCCCAATTAGCATCCCAATTAGCGTGCTAATTAGCATCCCAATTAACATCCCAATTAGCATCCCAATTAGCATCCCAATTAGCATCCTAATTAGCATCCTAATTAACGTCCCAATTAGTGTCACAATTAGCATCCCAATTAATGTCCCAATTAACGTCCCAATTAACATCCCAATTAGCATCCCAATTAGTATCCAAAAAAGAAACCCATATACCGCCCAAAATAGCCTCCAAACAAAATTCAAGAATAGCACCAAGCATAGCACCATATATTGATCCAGGGTTAGTGACAGGAATTGCGTCGTACGCCTATTAATGTTACATGATCCCTAGAGACAAAATGGTCTAAGGTAATGTTGATGCAGAAAAATTCTCCTTACTTACATGGAATATTTGGGTGTGTGATTTTTTGAGTTTAATTAATGTGTCCTCCCACCTTGTAAATGGCCATTTTTTGCCTTGTATTTGTCCCTTTTCCTTGACACGTTAATCACATATTACATTCTTTTTCTCCCTCAAATTCCCACTAGTCATGTCTTAATAGACAAATGAAGTTCAATGTCCAAAGTATGATGATAATATTAAAAGGTACCATGATGGAATGCACTCACCTTTTGGAATTTTTAGTTGGTGATTGTAAATTATATGTCAAATGCACTCAAAGTATCTATTAGGTCCACATAAAGAAACAAAAATACCAATGTAAGAACCTATCTCCATGCTTGAAATGATGCATATCTCCATTATGGCATGCTTTTAAACAATTTGTGAGCCTCCTTGATTTTCCCATATTATGTGTAATCCAAAATCACAACATTCCATGACACAACATTACTCTCAAGCATGTTATTAAACATTGCTGAGCTTTGACCATCCTACCATTATGGGAATTATTCATAAGTATTGTAGTCCACAAAATGGTGTCTCATTAAGACATTATTTAAGCCATGTGATGAGCATATTCTAATCACCCTTGTTGGGAATATGTTATTATCATGAACCCTAAACCTTTGTTTGATACCATTTGATTGTCACACCTCTTATCACACCTTTAAATATGATTCATTGTGTTGATGGGTCATACCAATGGGCATTGAGGGTAAATACATGTTCATTTTCACTCCTTTCGCCATCAAAAGTAGGTATATTGGATATATCAAGTTGGCGCTTCCCTTGAGTTTTATTTTTCCTTTTATCCTCAAAGTGAAAATCCCTAAAAATGTATTTTACAAGATTTAAATGAATTAACTATTGGCATTTGTATTATTTGAAAATTTAATGAATTTCCTCAACAAATCCCTTGGATAATTTGTTTCCCCATACCTGTGTTCTTTCTTCAAATTTGATACATGTTTAGACTCCATCGCTTCCACTAAAATGTCTTTGTTGCTAATTTTACAGTCTTTAGGAATATCCCTAATCGTCTCTCATCGTCTTAGTTTTGGTTAAGATTAGGTTTTTAATTTTTTTTTTCAGTGTTATCAAATATTTTTATGTTTTAAACTTTTAAGGTTTTCACCCTAAACCCGTATGGAGTGTGCCAACAATATGATGTCTTGTTGAGGGGTCCTTTTGAGACCACATAATTCTCCCAAAATGTTGGGTCTTAAAGTGGCTCCAACATGAAAAACACAACAACCAAAAAAATCATTTCCCAATCACATGGAATAGTAACTCTTCATTGATAATTATGACTACAACAAGATAATATCAAGTTCATTCAAGCTTATATTATATCCCTAATCTTCAAACTCTTTTCCACTACAATAACTTAATTCACCAAAATAACAATAAATGATACCTTAGAAAATACGTTAACTTTAATGAAAAATCAAACCACAGATATTGTGATTAAATTTCTATCCACACCTACAGCCACAATATCCCACCTTCATAGACAAACGTTAATTCATAGAGTTTAAAAACCACCATCCTGATAAATCCCTCCAATCAATTTTTTCCATGTGTCCTCCTTCCTTCTTGCTTAGTTTCTTATTCATGTTCCTGGAATGTACGCTAGGTTTTAGTGTGCCTCTGTTGGGTTCTCCTTTCCCTGCTAGCCATTTTGTTCATGCCAATAAGGTTGAATTTTATGAAGCCATCGTGGTAGGTTGAACTTATTCAAGAGAGAAATTATTTATCCCATACCATCATGCCGTTGTGACAAGATCCATCGATCTTCATCATACAGGAAGAGCAATCAGGACAAAGATCCATAGTTTGCATAGTGGGAAGCCATTAGGGGTTCTTTCAACTCCCTTGAACATCTCCTAATGATCGATATGCTCAAATCCTTGGCATCATGACCTCCCATTTTTTCCATTAGCACAGATCCCTCGATGACTCTTACTTTAGAGGTCACTGGCAAATTCAAACTCCCTAATTTGTTCTCTTCATGACTTCAACATTCACGCTTGGGTTTATGCTCTACACCCTCATCCTCATCTCTTAGGGATACGAATTCAATGACGAGGAATTGATATTGGATATCCGTGGCTTCCCTCCATTGCCAACCATGTAGATTGCACAAGCTCTCAAGAGTAAAAGCCACACTTTCTACAAAGTCTTCATGGCTAGAGACACCAATGTCACCAAGGCCTTGAGTATTGTCATTAATATGTTCTCCAAGATTGAAGCTTTGTCTCTTGACATGCTCTAGAGAGGATAGGTGATGGAGAAATTAACTTTGTTTTATCTTATTGGACCGATGTTTTTTCCATTGATGCCGATGAGGCACTCCAATGACCAGGACAATGATGATGCTAGTGCATCATCCTCATTTCCATCATCATGATCATCATCGACCTCATCATCATTGCCATCATCATCATCATCATCATCATCAACATCACCATCATCATTTTCATCCTCATCATCATCATCGTCGTCGTCATCATCATCATCATCATCATCATCATCGCCACCATCATCATAGTTCATCATTGTCATCATCATCATCATCATCATCCTCATCATAATCATTGTCATCTTCATCCTCATAGTCATCATCATTAGCATCATCATCCCTTGATTTCTATATTCCCAAGTTACTATATTTTTACCAGAATCTACGACTCCTTCTAGGCTTTAGGTGGACCGGAGGGGAATCAGTAGCTCCTTGTGGCATTTAGGTGGAGTGGAGAGGGTTTGGTGGTGTGTGAACATTAGAGGAAATTTCAACTCAAAATATGCCTTTTAACTTTAACTCAAATTCCATGTCATCATGTGTTAGCCAATGAAATTTCTTTAAATTTGAAATACCGTATAGGTCTTAAACACTTTTTTTAATATAAATTTGGGGATAGGTATCATAAAAAAAATACTTTTTTTGTTTGTATTTTTGACATATCTCCCCTTGTTTTTAGTCAAATTTCGATCGGGAGAGCTCATTGGATGTGGAATTACCCACTTGGCATACTTTTGACAGACCCCGCTACCCCAAAAACAATAAATACCTAAAAAAACATGATGATGAGATCATCATCATGTTTTTTTAGGTATTTATTGTTTTTGGGGTAGCAGGGTTCATCAAAAGTATTCCGAGTGGGTACTCGTTGGATGCGGAATTTAATTTTGCATCCACCGAGCTCTCCTGATCGAAATTTGTGTAAAAACATGGGGAGATATGTCGAAAATACAAACAAAAAAGTAGTTTTTTTCTTTTCCTCCTCCAAAATTAATAAATATTATTTTATTATTTTAACTATTATTTTATTAATTTTTTTTAGGAGGCCCATTATGAGTTGAAATTTACTCTAATGAATTCCATGGTATGTTACGCTGAAATTGGCTTGGAGAGTTTATTAAGACTGGTTTTTAAGTGAAGATGATAAAGGAGATTCTGGTTCATACACCATCTTGATCTCACAAAGGAAGGGATGGCAATTGCATGTTTCTCCATCGACATATGGGAAGGAGAAGAACAAGGGTATCATTGTTGTCGCGTCGTCACCTAAAGCTAGGAGTCTAGTTAGTACTAGTGGGGGAAGCATTATTAATGATAATTAAATGTGGAGGTGAATCAAAGAATTTGGGTTGGATGAAGAGACCCTCTAGAAGAAAGACAAAGATTTCTTAGTTTCCTACATTACCAAATTACAATCTGAGGTAAGACTGACTACACCATTATTTTTTCACATAGTTTTCTACTTGCTTTTTGCAAAGATATTTGTTTTTTATGGGTAATTTAGTTCATTTTTCATGGTAATTCTTTTATTTTGTTAATATGAACTGATTCCCTACATACTCACAAGTCATTTTCTGCGGTTTTGTATTTTTTTTCACACACACTTGCAAATTCCCTTACATGTACTCTAAAACTCTCTTTTAAGTATCAGTCATCCCATTAGAACATAATCAACATATGGTCAGTAGTCATATTGTGCTATTAGAAAATAGAGCATGATGATCATTAATTTTTTTTAAACGGCTCCTTGGCATGTTGGTGAAGTGGGTGCCTATAAGCATGGAGTTATGCTTTAGTTCTGACCTTCACTAGATCAAAATAAAAATATTCCTGAAAGAGGATAGGTCCCAATGATCAAGAAGCCTCCAAGTTGTTGGACATTTATAGTTGGATCAACATGTTATGATCTTGAACTTATAACCTAGAAGCTTCAAAGAACCAAAGAAGACCAGAAAAAAACATTTTTCCTACAGATCTAAGCCCATTTAATTTATATTTTATATCAATGGCATGGTATCTATAGGCCATTGGGATTTGAGACTCATCCTTTCCAACCAATCGAGAATAACTAAGTCACGAAGCTAACTATAAAGATTATACCTTTATTTTAGATTGAGAAACTTCTACATTGTTGAACATTTATAATTAGTTTGACCTATTTTCATTTTGAAGTGTAATATTGAAGCTTAAAAAGAGCAAATAAAACTAGTTTACTAGCACAACCACTTAACTTGTGGTGGGTGAACACTGATCGACCACAAGTTAAGTTCCATGAACAAGCTATCTATTACTTGTTCTCTATGTATAGTTGCACTCATTGGTTGCCTATGCCTCAACTTGTTATGACCCCCCTTCTTCTAGTTAAATGGGTGGTCTACCACTGCCTTTTATTCATGCATCAACTGCCAATTATTTTGTATATTCTTTATTTCAATTTGGAATGAGGCCAATAAAGTCAATATGGACAATACACTTGCATCGCCCTCCTACAATCTAAAATAATCGTACTTGCTACTCCACACAAAACTCTAAAATACAAACACCTCTTGTTGTAAGAATTCTAGATCCATTTAACTTGTCATCTATATAAAATTACAAGCTATAGCTTAACTTAATGTTTTACAACAAGGTATCTAAAAAAATATACCTGCTACTCCACCCCAAATTCTTAAATATAAAAACTTATCGATGTAACAAGTCTATACCTATTTAGCATGTCATCTATATAAAAATTACCAATTACAAACTATACCTTAGTGCTATACAACAAGGTATCTTTCTTAGTCATTTTTAATTTATATAATTTATAAAGTTAAAGTGTCATTATATACGTATCTTATATTAAGATTTCCTTGCACATTAAAACTCCTCTATTGAATACAACAAGGTATCTTTCTTAATCATTTTTAATTTATAGAGTTGTTATAAAGTTAAAGTATCATTCTATACGTATCATATATTCAGATTTCCTTACACATTAAAACTCCTCTATAGAACACAACAAGGTATCTTTCTTATCCATTTTTAATTTATATAGTTGTTATAAAGTTAAAGTATCATTCTATACGTATCCTATATTAAGATTTCCTTGCACATTAAAACTCCTCTTTTCACATTGAATAATCAAGATCTCATGTAAGTTATCATGAGAATGCAAAAATAATTAATTGAGTGCGTGGCTTAATAACATTGCCACTACCAAAGAAAGGTAAAGAAGTCCCCTCTACCCCCCATGTTCTACACAAAAGTAAAATATTTGAAGAATAATAATTAATATCCGGACGGGCTGAGAAAGGTAGTAGATGGCTGACTGCTTTTTCCTTGTGTAAAATGTTTATGGTTCATTTCCATCTTCATAGAAATCCCTCCCCTAGATCAAAGATGATTTTTCTTCCCACTACAAAGACCTTATCTCTTACACCACCCACAAATGGCTGATTATCCATAACCATCTTTCTCTTTTGGGTAATCAGGTCATAATTTTGTGACACAGGGTCACAGATTCACAAACTAGGGGAAAACAAAATGTCTTCCTTTCACACTGGCTTGACTACATAAAAATGAGGGCTCAAGGTAACACGTATCCATGCTAAAGAGTTCACAAACGTCATCCAAACTATAGACACAACTCAAGAGTTAGCGGTAGGATTGGGCTTGAGTTATCACTAAATCTGGGAGCATAGAAAGTTATGACAGAGTGTGAATCGATCTAGGTAAATTGTTGGATTGTCACTTCTGTATAGAAATTCCAGTACTTATTGGAGGAAGCAATGAAGGTAATTGGATATTCATTTGTTTTTCTTCAAATCCTTGAGGGTCAAGTTTTCCAGGTTGGGTTTCAAAAAGAATTTTAGATTTTTATCTGTTTTCATTGTATTTTTTACTCCCATGAATGTTGTGAAGCGTTTGATTGGTAGGTTTATGATGATTTTGCAAATTGAACAATTTGTTGGCTTACTCTTTATTTGTATGTGTGGCTCATAGGATGCGGAGATTGGGGTGAAGTGAGTTTTCTATTGTCAAATTTTCTTGTTTGAAGGGTTTACTGAGGGGATTTGCATTGAGGATATTGTAACATAGATGATGACATAAAACCCTCACTCCAGTTCCAAATGAATTTTGCTTCAGATTTAATTTTATCCTGCTATGTACAGTTTTGGTCGGGGGAGATTCTTTTATGGAAACATGGAGTCGAAAACTAGCAGAGGCCATAGCGCAAAGGCCATCCTATGCCCAGTCATCCAGGGCCAACAAACGAGCATGTCTTTCCTCTGTTGCCTCTATTCCACCGCGTTCTCGCTTGCCGATCAGACCACTCTCTAGCTCAACTATTGCGAGCTTGTGTCTTGAATTGGCTAGTGTGGATTTGGAAATGGAATCCTATGGTTCAACCTCAAAGAGAGAACATGATGATAAAGGGATTGAGAAGGGTAATGAGAATGAAAGAGGAGAGGGAATTAGTAACAAAGATTCAGATGATGATCATGAAGATGAAGGTGTTAGCAGTCTTCAACAGAGCATCACTACCACAAGTAGTGCACTAGAGGGCCTATTGAGGAAACTCGGGGCCAGGAGAGATGATGTTATTCCTGCCTTGCAGAGCAGCATATTGAAAAGAATACTATCAGGATTGAGGGATGAAGCAAAGATTGGTCATCATATTGACGATCTCATGCAGCTTTGTGAAATTTTGTCTATTTCTAGTGAGGATTCTTTGCGTAGTTTCTCAGTGGAATCATTTGTTCCAGTTCTAGTGACATTACTTAACTAGGAGAGCAATCCAAAAATAATGCTTCTGGATGCTAGAGCTTTAACTCATATTTGCAATATTCTTCCCAGAGGCCTATGTATTGGTTGTGCACTATGGTGTTGTTCCTTCTTTTTGTGATCGGTTGCTAACTATTGAGTAAATGGATTTGGCAGAACAAGTGTATATTACATATGTGCACACTGTCAATTATTCATGCAAACTTGAAAGAAATGCTTGTTTCACTTCTATCCAAAATGATTTCCCAGTTGTTTGACTATTATTCACCAAACTCTATGAACCCTTGTGGCGTAGTATTTAGAAGCACTTGAGAAGATATCTCACGAGCACCCAATTGCATGCCTTCATGATGGTGCTCTAATGGTTGTGCTATCTTATCTGGATTTTTTCTCAAGTGATGTTCAGGTACCATAAGAAAAGTTTTATTTTATTAGTTTTTGTTTATATAGGGAAATTGAATCTTATGTTTGAGTCCGCTCTTTAAATGCGCTAACGGGTAGCATTGTCCACTTCTACAAACACTTGCAAAAAGCTTCCATCTGATGCAGCAAATTTTGTAATGGCTATTGTGCCAAGATTGAAAAATATTCTTCAATTTCATGATTCAAAGGTAATTATTTGTTACATATATCCTTCTTTCATACTGCAGTTATGAGAATATTTGTAAAGATGACAGAACATTGAATTTATATTTGTTTATGTTCTGTATTCAATTTGTGTTGATCCTTTGAATGTTTGCCTTCGAGTAAATTTCTTCATCTGGCTAATGATAAATATTTGTTCGGCAGGTGGTAGAACATGCATCTGTTTATTTGACTCGAATTGTACAATCTTTTGCCTCTTCTTCTGAGAAATAAAATGAAATCTGTAATCATGTCTTGGTTAGCGAAGTAGCGAGACTGATATTTGTTTGTACTTTAGTAAGTGGCCATGCATCTCTCAGCACATCAACATTTACGGTATTGACATGAGTGCCATGCCTTTTTAAAAAATTGGAAAGATATCTTAGTGCATAGTCTTATATTATCAATTGGCTTGCAGGGTTTGATTAGGATTCTATCTAAATTTGTTGGTGGATCTGCTTTAACTGCTCAGATGCGTTTTGATCTCAATATAAGCAGCATTGTTAGAGATGTTTTCACTGGTTCTAGCCTAGTGCTAGGCATGCTAGGTTCCCTTGCTCTTGACAGACCGACTGACCAACTACTTCCAATATTATTTTTCTTGAGTGGTGCTTCAGAAATAAAATAAATTATACATTAATCTATATTGGAGAGTCATGGAGTTTCATTTTCCATTCTCCCATCGTTGTTTAAAATGTAGATATTTTCATTTCTATGTTATTTCAACCTGTCAACTTCATGTGCTAGACAAAGAATAATGAAATGCCCAAGCCTTTGTAGTGGAACTCCTTTTTTTCTTATTTAGGAACTCTCGAGTGATTATATCTTTCTATATGAACATGCACCCACCCTGCCCCTCCATTCAATCATTTTATTTCTCCTCCGCCTCTATGTACTTTCAAGGAATGAGTACAATAGGTAAAGCAGTATTAGTACAATTTGAATGTTCATTGCTGTAAACAATCATAAACAATGAATATATTAATCTACTAGAAATAAAACAATATTAATAAGTAATAAGCACCTCCAATGTAGCTTAGAAGAAGCACCATGTCTGAGGAGCATGACTAGGAAACAATGCAGAGCTATATAATGTTCTTGTATGAAGTTCACATTATGGGTTGCAAACTATATATTGTTCTAGCCATAGAAATCTCTTGATAGCCTTTTCTCGGACACTTACAATAAGCATAAAAAATATAGGGAAAAAGAGAGTCAGTATTCTGAAATACCAAACATTTCATCCAAGCTTAATGCATCTAAAAGATAAAAATATACAATAAGTAAAAAGGGAAAAAAAAGCAAGAGTATTGTTGTCTGCCAATTGCACATTAGCAACAGAAATCTTCTGAAAGTTGTCTCCTCACTTGAGAAAGTGGGAGAGGTGTGACCTTGGGGGCAAGCACAGAGCTAGGTACTGTCACCTATTCCTAGCTCCTCCATTTAGGCTAACTCCTAATGAAGCCAATGGGGGTAGTACCTAACAAAGAGTTTTCTATGGCTCAATGTTTAAGTTAAGTTTTGGATGTTTTGGATGCGGATGGGTGTTGTTTAGGAGTTACTATGATTTAAAATGACTAATATTAAGGGGATGATGATTAATTAAAGCAATCCACGTTGCTAACAAGAGATCACACATATAAGAAAAGATTCCAGACTTATAACTTAAGCATTCAAATATAATAAATTGAAATGGACCATAGACAGTTGATCAAGATAGAAAATTAATCAAATATAACAAAGGACCGGTGCCTTATGGAGTCAAATAAGCATGTGAAATAAAGTCTAGGAATTAAGCTAGTGAGTATTAGATTTTGCAAGTGCTCTTGGTATATTTTAAGAGTTTTTTGTTTGTGATCTTCAGTTATGGTGGCTGGATGTCCTAACCGGTAATACCTTTAGTGGCTCCATTTGAAGACATGATGGACCTGTCTAGGGTCAAAGGTAAGTGTTCAATAACTTAACTACCAGTGCCCAGATTAGGTAGCCCGACGCCCACACTTGGAATTTGCCCACATGCCTCGGTATTTATCGAACAACGTCGGTGCGTTGGTTATGGGGAAAACTTTTAGTTAAGTTCCTCTTGTGGGGTTTAGAGATCCAATTCCGTTTCTGGGTATTCTGATCGAAGATCGGTCAGAGCATACTTCAACAAGGAGGGAAAGGGGTTAATTAATTAAAGGGATGTGAGCTACAAATTTTATTAAGTTAATTAATTAAAACTCTCCGACAGAGAGCGCTCTTGACCTCGTCTTATGACAGTGGTTCAAGAGACTTAGGTAATCTATATGCTTGATGCAAGGATATGCAGTGGGAATGCTCTCTGATAGAGAGTGCTCTTGACTTGGATTACGGCAAGTTCAAGAGACTTTAAAGATTAATTGATTAACTTATTAAACAATGAAAAGACAACTCTTTGATAGAGAGAACTTTTGATCTACAAAGTGAGATTCAAGAGATTTCTACTTTAAACAGTTGAATTACTTATGAAAGATACAAAAAATTAAAAGATGAAGTAATCAACCTAGTTAATGAAACAAAATGGGCTAATCTAACAATTAGTATCTTCTTTGCAAGAAAAATGAAACTACTCTAAGTACTCGAAATAAATCTAAGCTAAGAACAAAAAACACTCTTCCCCAAATGGGGAAGAGAAACCAAGTATGGGAGGCCCTATCCCACTTAGCCTTGTTTTATTAATGAATTACAAATGCCTTTGGAACTTAATCCTTGTCAAGAATTTGAGCAGTAACTTAAGTAAAAATTAAAAACTCTTATGAGCTTGTACAAAGGAGAACGACTTCTTTTTTGGCTTTGGATCCTTGTCTTTGGATCTAGCTCTGCTTGCTCTTTCTTGTTTGGTTTTGCTTTTGGTTCACCTGTGGATAAGAGCTATAAACAAGGACTAGTGAGAGTGTTAGGAAACCAAATTTAACCTGTGATTCGAAAAGATTAAGTGGATGAGAAGACAAGTGCTTTATGAGATGAAACCGGAGATCAAAACAATGGAATGAGACCCAAAATCAAAACTTGGAAAGGATCAAGCAAGCTCACCGTTTTTTATGTAAAATGCACGATTTTTGGCGAACCAACCTGGGATTTTTTGCGAATTTAAAATTAACGATTTCTTAACATTTTAGGCTAATTTCCAGAATCTAGAAAATAGCAGAAAATTGCAGAAAATCAGTAAAAAAATAGAAAGTACAAAATGGCATGCTTTTCGAGAAAAAGTCAAAAAAAAAATTGAAAAATTTTGAAAATTTTCTGATTTTTTAATGAATTTCCAGAATTTAGAATTAACAGAAAAAAGTAAAAATCAGCCCAAAAAACAACGAGCTTTAAATGAAATGCTTTTTGAGAAAAAGTCAAAAAATTAAAAAAAAAAATTTGAAAAAATTTAAAAAATTTTCTGATTTTTTAATGAATTTTCAGAATTTAGAATTAATGAAAAATACAGAAAACTAGCAAGCCCCCAAAATGGAAAATTTGCACGTTTTTTGAGAAAACTCGTGCACGTTTTCCAAAAAAAAAGGATGCTGGATTTAAAAAGGAAATGAAACTAGATCTTTAAAAATGGACCTTTAGAAAGATGGATCTAGCTTTGAAAAAGTAGATCTAAGGCTAGAAAGCCTAGATCTATCTTAGTAGAAGCCAAGCAAGCTTAAAATAAAGATTTAAATGATCTGATAACTTCTACAAAAGTGGAAAAGAGGTAAGATGGAACCTTGAAAATAGAGATCCACTTGTAGCAATCAAAGTAACCTATAGAATTTTTTGAAGTTTGTTTGGAGAAGGAAAGAAAGATCCGGAACCGCTTGCAACCCTCCAAACAAAAATATTAACAATGGAACACTTTTATGGTGAAGGTATTAGATGCTGAAAGCTCCTGCTAGATGCAATCCTTGAAGACACAAACACTCAATGCAGATTTGATTAGAAGCCTAAGTACTAGATTGTTAGTCTTCAATAAACATAATAATCAAATTGCAATACAAGAGTAGGGTGAAAGAGATATTACTTCACATAGGATGAAAAAACAATGCCAAAAACCCATCAAGTGACCTCCAAAGTCTCAATATTTTATTAACAAAAGAATCTTACAAAATCCAACAGAGTTTCTATGCCCTGGTTCTCCTCTCAATAGAGCTGAAAGAGCCTCTATTTTAACAAATGAGAGAGTGCTAAAACCCTAAAACTAAAAAACCAACCCTAACCAGCTTAGCCACCTAACAAAGAGCTCAGACCTAAACTGGAGAACCGGGAATGAGGGGAGGCCTCCACCTAGGCAAGGTGCCCCCACTCGAAACTTGTGCACTGAAAACAAGCCAAGGATGATGCCACACGTGTGATGTATGTAAGCTCATCCTTAGGTATGGTTGGAGCCTTTGTTAGGTTTGGGAAGCCCACTAATGATGCATGCTTTAGTCTTCAACTTGATCAAATCACTAGACCAATGAGTGCTCTCCATCTCATCTTTAGCTAGAGATGACATGTGTTAACTGATAATAAATTAATTACTCTCTTAATGATGACTGAAGCTGAGTTATGATAACTCCAATCATCATAAGTGCTCCATGAGATGTCATTTATCCTTTTATTTAACTGAATTTGGAGAGTTTTAGTTTTCTCCAAAATAATCATTTTTTTTAATAAAAATCATTTTTTAATAAAATTCATTTTTTTACTAAAAATCATTTTTTACTCAAAAGTGACTTTTTTGAGTAAAAGGGCATTATGTGTCCAATTGTTGATCTGAAATCTAGCTCTGACTGGCTGGTTGATCAAGAATGATTTTCAGCTTAAGGTTAGAGCCTTCAATCATTGAATTTTGAGCCCGAATCAAGAACAGGTTTTTTCCATTTAATTTATGGAAAAAGTAACCCAAAAAACTTAGGAAAAGTAATTTAAAATTTAAAATTAAAAAAAAAAAAATTCACTATTTGAAAAAGATTTTTTCAAATTTTTTTTATATGTCCAGATGACTTAGGACATGACCATGATCTATCTAAATAATGTCTAGTACGCTTATAACACTCAATTGGGCTCTAATAACCCCCCAAGGCCCAGAATTCAACATCGTGCATTCTAGCTTTGGAGGAAGTGGAAGAAAACCTCGTCAATTATACTCGGCTAAAGCCAAAGCATAATTGTCAGAGGCAACACACTCCCTGGAATACCCTATTGGAGATTCTATGTCCCAGGAGACCGAACCACTCAAAAATATCCTACTAGCGCATTTTATTACAAACCCTGTAGGGCCATGGTCAAAATTATTCAAATAAAAAAGTGACTAGCCAATATTGGCTACACAAGAAGACGGATCGACTGATACACTAGAATCAGACTTTGAACAAAGATATCAACTGGTGGCTCCTCAGGTAACCCAACTATGGTACAAAAGGTTAGATAACATCTGGCTCCAACTGCGGGACGTGTGCTCGATCTAGTCTCTTATGCAAGGAGAGCATATGAGAACCCCAGAATCTCTAGTTTCCATATCCTATAAAAACATCTCAACTTGACAAGAAAACCTTAGTAGCACAAGTTTTATGAAAAAGAGCCAATAATCCAAAAGTTGCATTATTCAAAGAAAAAACTTCACTGAAAAATTTATTTATTGCTAAGTACATAAAGAAAATGTTAAAGTAAACGCTCACTTTAAGGAGCCTATTTTCCTACTCTAAGCATGATACACAAAATGTTAGGTGTAATAATAAGTCCAATGTAACCACCTAAGCATTTTATTAATGTAAAAAGGTTTTGTCTTGTCTTTGGTTACCAGCCAAAGTAAGGACACAATTTCCAGAGAATGCAAACCTGCATGATGATCTAGAATGGATGGGCTGGATGGGGAATCATAGGCATAAATAATGTCATCAAACTTCTTCCCAAACTGCTAGCTGATTGCGCAAGCTGCTTCTACCCATGACTAGATAACGCTGATATACAAATCGAGATGATGTGGCAGGTTGACTACTCCATCATGCTGATCATCAAGGCTTATTAAATAATAACTTGTTGTATAAGCCACAAGGTGCTCCAAAACATAAGGAGCATCTATATGTGAAGACAATGGTTGAGAAAAAACTTCAACTAGCTGTATCCCATTTGACTCTTCACTGCACTGCTTCTCCAAGTCCTTATTACAGAAAATCAGATACAATTCTGACTGATGATAGGAAAACTCCAACTGCTCTTATTTACAAGTATTAGAATAACAACTCCCCGTGCTGGACACATCATAGATGAGATTCTCAAAAATATTTTCAAAAGTATCATATGTTGGATTTTCAATAAAATTCCAGTAATCATCATTGCCATCTATGTCAGATATGAGAGGTGCCTCATCACTGGTATCAAGTCCCTGGCTACACTCCTCATTCTGCTCAAAACAATCTTCTTTA
>LPNX010009867.1:29079-40946 GCA_001517045.1 Pseudotsuga menziesii | reverse complement strand
ATGGGACCCAACTTTCCAAATATTTGTCATCTGGTGGAGAGCATGGAGGACTCTCATCACATGAAACTTCTAAGATTGGATTTTCAATTAAAGTCTTGTAGTTGTCATCCATCTCAGAAGAAGGGGACTCTTCCTCACTTGTATCACATTCTTGACTATATCCCTCCTCATGATCATAGTCATCTTCTTAATAAAAAAGGTCAAAAGGTAGTAAACCTTCCAAACTATCATCATTATGCTCATTTGTAGGATTAGTACAAAAAAATTTAGTGAGGTTATCCATTTGTTGATTATAATCCTCGACTTGACACCGGGTTTCTATGGTGACAGGATGGAGCAGTCCAACAACGTTAATGTACTCAGGCTCGCTTGATGATGCTTCAGGACCACAAACCTCCGGAAAACCATGCTCCTGAACATAGCATGCATAATAACAAGAAGATTCTTCATGAAGGTCTTTACATGCCCTGCAAAATGGCTTATACCGCTCAACCATGTTAGCGGCTTCTAGCTGATGAGGAGGCTTTCTTTGCCAATTTGGCTTGGTAGGAAAGGTTCTAGGAGTGGAGTGAGTTTTATTTCTTTCCATTGTTATTACCATATTCTGAATTTCCTTTAAATGCGCTAAGTGTTTATGTTCTGCCTCCTCCATATTCTTCTTGATCTCCCTTTTCATATCGATCATCTATTTTTCATAGGCATCCTTCATAGCTGATAAAGGATCCTTGTCTTTGGGCTCACTAATTTTCAAAGGGGTGGAAGACCTTTAATAACCGTGGAGGTTAGACTCACCAGATGACTGTATATTCTTATCAATTTTGATAGCTAAACCCTGAGCTATAAGTAAAGTAGCTAGCTCCTTATCTCTAATTTGGTATTGGATTTTACCACTCAAAGCTTCAATGTAATAGTCCAAAACAGAAGCTGTTGGAGGAGAGTAAGTGGCAGGGATGGAATTTGCTAATTCAGTGAACCTGTTGTTGAATTCATCCATTGTTTTAGTTTCAGACTTCTTTATGCTGGTCAAAGCTGCTACTAGATGTCTAGGCTCCTTTCTGCTGCCAAAATTTCCAAGGAAAGCAGCCTTGAAGTTTGCTAAGGTGGAAAAATAATTGTTCGGAAAATTATCGTACCAGTTTCCAGCCTTGCCATCCAAAGACAAGGAAAACAAGGTCATGTAAACATCTTCATGCCTATCAGTACCCCTAACATGGGCACCACAGTGTCTGGTGAAATTCCTGATATGTTGCTCAGCAGAGAGGGAGGCATCAGTGCCATTATATGTCGTAATCTTGTCGATAGCCTTGTCAGAGATATCATGAGGATGACATGCTATATGAGCAAAGCTAAGTTGAGTAAAAAACTCACCCATTGGATTAAGGAAACAATTATTATTTTGCAAATTTTCTAAGTTTTCTAGAAATAAAAGATGGATGTCTGAAACAGACTTAGATCCAAGTTTTGCAAGGATCCTGTAAGAAGATAGTTTGTTTAATATCCTCGTTAAGAGCTTTTCGAGGTCAAGGATGAAATCGACCAAACCTACATAGTTTCTTCTAGTCGAATACCTTGAGGAGTTAACTAACAGTGGAGTTGCCAGGTGGACTTAAGTCTAATTTCAGAGAGTGATTGGACTAAAAAATCTACCAAAAATGATAAAAGGTAAAAAACTAAAAGAAACAAAGGTCCTCCAAGAACAAAAATATTTGTCCCCGACAATGGTGCCAAAAGATGTTGTCCATCGATTGCACACCAGCAGCAGAAATCTTCCAAAAGTTGTCTCCTCACTTGAGAAAGTGGGAGAGGTGTGACCTTGGGGGCAAGCACAGAGCTAGGTACTGTCACTTACTCCTAGATCCTCCGTTTAGGCTAACTCCTAACGAAGCCAAGGGGGGTAGTCCCTAACAAAGAGTTTTCCATGGCTCAATGTTTAAGTTAAGTTTTGGATGTTCTGGATGCGGATGGGTGTTGTTTCGGAGTTATTGTGATTTAAAATGATTAATATTAATGGGATGATGATTAATTAAAGCAATCCACGTTGCTAACAAAAGATCACACATATAAGCAAAGATTCCAGACTTATAACTTAAGCATTCAAATATAATCAATTGAAATGGACCATAGACAATTGATCAAGATAGAAAATTAATCAAATATAACAAAGGACCAATGCCTTATGGAGTCAAATAAGCATGTGAAATAAAGTCTAGGAATTAAGCTAGTGAGTATTAGGTTTGCAAGTGCTCTTGGTAAATTTGAAGAGTTTTTTGTTTGTGATCTTCACTTATGGTGGATGGATGTCCTAACCGGTAATAGCTTCAGTGGTTCCGTTCGAAGACATGATGGACCTGTCTGGGGTCAAAGATAAGTGTTCAATAACTTAACTACCAGTTCCCAGATTAGGTAGCTCGACGCCCACACTTGGAATTTTCCCACATGCCTCAGTATTTATCGAACAACGCCGATGCGTTGGTTATGGGGAAAAGTTTAGTTAAGTTTCTCTTGTGGGGGTTTAGAGATCCAATGCCGTTTCTGGGTATTCCGATCGAATATTGGTCAGAGCATACTCCGGCAAGGAGGGAAGGGGGTTAATTAATTAAAGGGATGTGAGTTACAAATTTTATTAATTTTATTAATTAAAACTCTCCGACAGAGCGCTCTTGACCTCGTCTTATGACAGTGGTTTGAGAGACTTAGCTAATCTATATGCTCGATGCAAGGATATGCAGTGGGAATGCTCTCCGATAGAGAGTTCTCTTGACTTGGATTACGGCAAGTTCAAGAGACTTTCAAGATTAATTGATTAACTTATTAAATAATGAAAAGACAACTCTCCGATAGAGAGCACTCTTGATCTACAAAGTAAGATTCAAGAGATTTCTACTTTAAATAGTTGAATTACTTATGAAAGATACAAAAAATTAAAAGATGAAGTAATCAACTTAGTTAATGAAACAAAATGGGCTAATCTAACAATTAGTATCTACTTTGCAAGAAAAATGAAACTACTCTAAGTACTCGAAATAAATCTAAGCTAAGAACAAAAAACACTCTTCACCAAATGGAGAAGAAAAACCAAGTATGGGAGGCCCTATCCCACTTATCCTTGTTTAACTAATGAATTACAGATGCCTTTGGAACTTAATCCTTGTCAGGACTTTGAGAAGTAACTTAAGTAAAAATGAAAAACTCTTATGAGTTTCTACAAAGGAGAATGACTTCTTTTTTGGCTTTGGATCTAGCTCTGCTTGCTCTTTGTTGTTTGGTTTTGCTTTTGGTTCACCTGTGGATAAGAGCTCTAAACAAGGACTAGTGAGAGTGTTAGGAAACCAAATCTAACCTGTGATTCTAAAAGATTAAGTGGATGAGAAGACAAGTGTCTTATGAGATGAAACAAGAGATCAAATCAATGGAATGAGACCCAAAATCAAAACTTGGAAAGGATCAGGCAAGCTCACCGTTTTTTATGTAAAATGCACGTTTTTTGGCGAAACGAATTGGGATTTTTTGCGAATTTAAAATTAAATATTTTTTAACATTTTAGGGTAATTTCTAGAATCTAGAAAATAGCATAAAATTGTAGAAAATCAGTAAAAAAATAGAAAGTACAAAATGGCACGCTTTTTGAGAAAAAGTAAAAAAAAATGAAAAATTTTGAAAATTTTCTGATTTTTTAATGAATTTCCAGAATTTAGAATTAACAAAAATAAGTAAAAAATCAGCCCAAAAAACAACGAGCTTGAAATGACACGCTCTTCGAGAAAAAGTAAAAAAAAATTAAAAAAAATTGAAAATTTTTCTGATTTTTTAATAAATTTCCAGAATTTAGAATTAATGAAAAATACAGAAAACCAACAAGCCCAAAAAATGGAAAATTGCACGTTTTTCGAGAAATCTTGTGCACGTTTCACAAGGCAAAAAGGATGCTGGATTTAAAAAGGAAATGAAACTAGATCTTTAAAAATGGACCTTTAGAAAGATGGATCTAGCTTTGAAAAAGTAGATTTAATGCTAGAAAGCCTAGATCTATCTTAGTGGAATCCAAGCAAGCTTAAAATAAATATTTAAATGACTTGATAACTTCTACAAAAGTGGAAAAGAGGTAAGATGGAACCTTGAAAATAGAGATCCACTTGTAGCAATCAAAGTAAGCTGTAGAATTTTTTGAAGTTTGTTTGGAGAAGGCAAGAAAGATCCAGAATCGCTTGCAACCCTGCAAACAAAAATATTAACAATGGAACACTTGTATGGTGAAGGTATTAGATGCCGAAAGCTCCTGTTAGATGCAATCCCTGAAGACACAAACACTCAATGCATATTTGATTAGAATCCTAAGTACTAGATTGTTAGTCTTCAATACACATAATAATCAAATTGCAATACAAGAGTAGGGTGAAAGAGATATTACTTCACATATAATGAAGACACAATGCCAAGAGCCCATCAAGTGACCTCCAAAGTCTCAATATTTTATTAACAAAATAAGCTTACAAAATCCAACAGAGTTTCTATGCCCTGGTTCTCCTCTCAATAGAGCTAAAAGAGCCTCTATTTTAACAAATGAGAGAGTGCTAAAACCCTAAAACCAAAAAACCAACCCTAACCAACTTAGCCACCTAACAAATAGCTCAGATTTAAACTGGAGAACCGCGAGTTAGGGGAGGCCTCCACCCAGGCAAGGCGCCCCCACTCCAAACCTGTGCACTGAAAACAAGCCAAGGATGATGCCACACATGTGATGTAGGTAAGCTCATCCTTAGGTCTGGCTGAAGCCTTCGTTAGGTTTGGGAAGCCCACTGATGGTGCAAGCCTTAGTCTTCATCTCGATCAAATCACCATACCAATGAGATCTCTCCATCTCATCTTTAGCTGGAGATGACATGTTTGCTAACTAATAATAAATTAATTGTTGTCTTAATGATGACTGAATCTGAGTTATGATAACTCCAATCATCATATGTGCTCCATGAGATGTCATTTAGACTTTTATTTTACTGAATTTCGATTAATTTGGAGAGGTTTAGTTTTCTCCAAAATAATCATTTTTTTAATAAAAGTCATTTTTTAATAAAATTCATTTTTCTACTAAAAATCAGTTTTTTACTCAAAACTGACTTTTTTGAGTAAAAAGGCATTATGTGTTCGATTGTTGATCTGAAAGTTGGCTCTGACTGACTGGTTGATCAAGAATGATTTTTGGCTTAAGGTTAGAGCCTTCAATCACTGAATTCTGAGTCCGAATCACGAACGAGTTTTTTCCATTTAATTTATGGAAAAATTAACCCAAAAAACTTAGGAAAAGTAATTTTAAATTTTACATTTTAAAAAATAATTTTTTCATTGTTCGAAAAAGATTTTTTCAATTTTTTTTTTATATGTCCATATGACTTAGGACATGACCATGATCTATCTAAATAATGTCTAGTAGGCTTATAACACTCAGTTGGGCTCTAATAAACCCCCAAGGCCCAGAATTCAACATCGGGCATTCCAGCTTTGGAGGAAGCAGGAGAAAAGCTCGTCAATTATGCTCGGCTAAAGCCAAAGCATAATTGTCAGGGGAAAAAAACTCCCTGGAATACCCTATTTGAGATTCTACGTCCCAGGAGACGGAACCACTCAAAAATATCCTACTAGCACATTTTATTACAAATGCCATGGGGCCATGGTCAAAATTATTCAAATAGAAAAGTGACTAGCCAATATTGGCTACACAAGTAGACAGATCGACTGATACACTGGAATCAGAATTTGAACAAGTCTGTCAACCGGCAGATCCTCAGGTAACCCAACTATGGTACAACAAGTTGGATAACAAGTATATCATAGGGGAGTTCATATTTCACTTGCTAGTGGAATTTTTGGCGGATAGTGATAACAAATTAAACACTATTAATCCATGTGCTTCTACCTTAGTCCACCGTAGTGAAATTACTTCTTTCCCATGAAAGGATGAAACTACCTAAAATTTGAATGTCAAAACAGATAATATAAGTATATAGAGAGACTTCCAATAAAAGGTATTTTAAGAAAGATGTTAGTACAAAAGGGGCCCTAAATATAACATGTTCTTCGATGGTTAATATCTTGGATTTCTAATAACATTCCGTCGATACTACTAGACCTATAAATTGCCTACAACTTCTTATTAGGCGTTGCTTCATACCTTTTGAGGTCTAAATATTGCCTAGAAATGACCTAAAACAACCCACATCTCCTTTATCAACCCATAGAACTAAGTTACTAACTATGTATTCCCACTCTTTCCTCTACAATTAAATGTAACATTTTGGGTGGAAGAGGCATTGGAAAGAGTACCCTAGCTACAGACCGTGAGTTGCACTCAAGAAGGTGCACTCCACTCCTTTTTTCCAACTCGTTTGAGCTGACATCTTGTGAACGAGGTTGCAAACTTGGTACCTCACCCACTGTACAAGTTGTGATTCAAGAGGGAGGCTATCTGGAAGGAGATTCAGTCATTATTTGACCCACGTGGAGTGATACATCATATCTAAAACAATATCAGTCATGTCAGTTTGTTAGTAGCAGCAGATAGCCTTAGAGGAATGCATTAAAGCATAGAAGACACTCCTTCAATCTTTGTGAGCTGCTCAAGAAAGGGTCGTTACCTTCTGTGAAGAGTTTCTTTACACTCGTAGAATATTTATTTGAAAGTTGGGAACATACATCAGCTTCAAACCAAAACTATCATTTCCATGCATGTTAATATCAGTCATGGATTGTTGAAGTCTATTTCAATAATGGATAGGAATCTTGTTCAATATTCATGGGCCGCTATCCTCATTGAGGGGCACACTAGTCAAGTCCAGAACTGCTTAGTCACTTAGCATGCATGTACTTAGTTCATAGTTTAAATATCAGTTTGAACTGTTTTATTGAGAGTACAAAGAATTTGTTACCTAGGTTAGGAAAATTTATACATTTATGCACTAGCAACATCAAAAAACGGATAACAGGTTCCCTAAGAATCTTGTATGAAATGGAAAATTGCATCCTTGGAAAAATTTTTGACACAGGTTAGAGTGATAAAAAATTATGGTGAATTTCTTGTGCTTTTGTAAATCTTATTTTTCCTTCAAAATCCAGAATGAATATGAGTTGATTAGCTGCCTTAAAATATGGGATTTTACTTGAACAACAATATTATCCCATTGCAATTGTGATGATATGCAAATGAACGCCTTTGCATTATTTGACAACTTTTAGGTTTACCATTACGTTCTATGTATAGAACTGCTAGATAACCTACCAAATCTATTGGGATGTTTCATTTAGATTTTTAACTACCTTTGAATGTGGAGAAACATCTCCCAAAATTGTTGTAAATCTAAAATAATTCTCTGCCTATTTATCTTGCACTTAAAATACTCTGCCAATCTTTTCACTTTCTACTCTAAATTAATTAGTTCAAATTCAAGTTCAAAATCACCTAGCATCTACGCCCTCTATTAGAAACCAAGATCGAATAGGTGCTTTGCTTATAGGAATTTGATATCCAGCTTGGTAAACCCATAGCGTAGTTACTTTTTTAACTACCATGTCCTCCTCATCATCAAAAGAATATCCTTCTCCAAGTACCCATACAGTTTGGCATTTTTGGATTGTTCCACTATAGACTCTACCAAATGAATAAAAAACACTGTTATCAGATTTTGGCTGTAATTTAGTTACATTTATCATAAGGGGGACTTTAGGGTAACCATCTTTCATAGCTTGGACAAGTGTTGTGTATTGGGGACCTGTGTATATATGCTCTATCTTCGTAGCAGCAACATCGTTTGTAGAAGGAATATGTTGCACCAACATGTATATGAAGCTAGTTGCAGATCCAAAGATAGAGCTGCATGATAACCTCAGTAGCAACCTCACATTACATTTATATGTAGCATTACTAAGTTCCACCCCTAGCTCTATTAGGGTAGTATCCACACTCTTTATGTGTTCACCAATCACTTGGTTGTACATTTTATACTAAGATTCAAGAGCAAATTGCACAAATGATCTCTCACCTTCAGTTGGGGAAGGCCTTTCCCATAAATTTCTAGTATTTGGATGAAAATGCAGATCCCCCAAATACAGGATGAAAAATGAGATGCATTGAGTGGAATTACATGGAGTTTCACATAAATATTGGCAAATGATTGCAATTAAAAAACCATCCTGCAGATGCACTTGCAAAACAAAAAATCCTTACTTAAAGGTCAATAGAAAAGATTCTTCAACGAACTTGTCCAAACCCAAAATAATAGTTATGAACAATGTTATCGGAACCGGACTGGTCATCGAACCGATGAAGCCCAAACTATGAACCGTACTGAAAACCAGCAAAAAACCAGGTAAAAAAATGGCTGACTAAAAAATACATAAAATATTCATATTTTGTAAAAAAACATATATATTAATGTGCATACATATGAATCCAAACCATTAATACAGAAATATGCAAATTTTTGCATATATATAGCAAATATGGGTGCAAATATCCAAAATAGCACCTAGTGCAATACATCTCTGAGGTTCTAAACGAAAGTACATTAACAAAGAGGATCCAATGTACATCAGCAAAGTTTTATTTTATTTTATCTTTCTAAATTGAGTTTCACGAGTCCCCTATCCAAACTGGCCAATTCCATTGGTTTTGACCAGTTTCGGCCGGTTTTGTACCCGGTTTGGAAAAAAAATTGGTTTTAATATTTTTTTTGCTGACCAGACCGGCCAACCCTATAAACTGGTTAGACAAGCCGGTTTTTACGGTTCCAGTCCAATTTCGATAACACTGGTTACAAAGCATCCCTTCTCTCAATACAGGTATGGAAATAGTCATTTGATTCAAAGGGTTTGATGTGAAATTTAATTATCGGCATAACAAAAATATAAAACATGGCCTTTGGCCACTGATTTTTTGTTTAGCAAGGATGTGGAGGTGATCATGTTTCAATTAATGCAGAGATAGAGTCAAAATTGAATCAACATATGTGCTAATAAGATAATATGTAAGAATTTCTAATTTTGACACATTAAAATGTCCACCTTACTTACAATTTTAACATTAACTCTATTTGGGAATGTAACAATTCCTAATTTTGACACCATTACGATGTCTAGCCTACTTACGATTTTAACATTTGAAAGTTGTCTTATGAGAGCTCTAATAGTGGAAGAACTTTATTGAGAATATAAGAATTGCTAATTTTAATAGCATTAAGATGTCAAAATTTAATTGAGAATATAAGAATTTCTAATTTTGACAGCATTAATATGTCTAGCCTACTTACAAATTTCAACTTTTGAATTCTATTGTACAAGGTTCATCATCAAAACAAAAAAACTGATATATCAATCAGGAACAATTTAAAAGCTAAAAACTGTGAATTTTCTTGTAAGGGCATTAACTCAGATAGTTCTTAAAAACTAACAAATGTGAATTTTCTTTGAAGGGTTTTCAGTGCATTAACTCAGATTGTTCTTACCAATGACATTTTCTTCGGATTTAACTCAGATGGTTCTTATCAATGACAATTGCTTTGGATTTAAATAAGAGAGATATTTAACTAAATTATGACATATTTTGTGTGTTTTTCGTAGATCTAAATCTAATAACACAGCCTAATCAATGCAAAATCGTTTGGGTAAAAAGCTCTGCTATATACTGCTAAATATTGTGCACAATTTTGTTAATGTCAGAAAGAAATCGTAACAGCAACATAAATGCATCCATGCCACTACACAGAGATTGATTATAGGAGAGAAATATATTACCTATGGAGCAAAATTTAAGTTATGAAGAATAGAGAGGCACAAGATGTCTTGCGCACTATCAGTGGCAGGAAGCATTCCATTTCTTGGTCAGCTTTTGGGCTATGATAGTAACCTTCTCTGCTCTGTTTCTTACCCTATCTCTATGGCTTCTTCTTCCACTGTCTCTTTCTTCTTGGCTCTTGTATGGTTAAAAAACCTTGGAGTTTGTTAGGTTTAGGTGTACATGTCTGATCCAATGCAGCTTCTTTCTGACCGTATCCATTGGGGATCAAAGCTCTCCACTTTGGAGGTTTTTGATCTCCTAAATTATATTCTGGCCTTTTCATAGGTTCAATCTCGGGTTCCAGGTCTAACCCAACATATTGACTTTGTGTCTTGGATAAGGTTTTGCTTCGGCTCTGGAAAATCTTGTTTCTTTGGCTCCACTCAGGTTCTAGCATACGCTTTGGGTTTGCATTGTTTTTTGTATTTTTAGGCTACCTTTTTGTGGCCACATTCCTCCCAACCACCCAAGCTATGTCCAATAGACAAGTATATTTATTTTTCATATCGCATTAGCATATTCATAGTTACCATACTTTGGCATAATAAAAAACTCAACAAGGTGAAATGGTCAAGAGTTTAACTTGTCTTAGGGAAAACTTGGCTAGTATAAACTATCCATGAGTTTTTTTTAGGCAAGCAAATGAATCAAACTTATTGACCTATCAATGAACCACATGCACTAACGAGGTCCCTGTTTGAATCATGAGTACTTACAGGTCAAATGTGGCCTGGGATTCACCTACGATGCTGGGTCAAACCTGGAAAGTGTAGTAACTATGATAATATTCTTCTCTATGATTATGCAGCAGATGAACCCAATTTTAGAAGATATTGCAATGTCATATTTAATATACCAAGTGATATTTGACATGTATGCTAAAAACCCATGCTTGAAATGAGATCCAGGCAGAAGAAACAGAATAAACATCCTCTTCCTTATTTTTAACATATGATAGGGGCCCAGGGCATTATGTCTAGAAAAATTAAATATCAGCAATGTTTACTTCCTACTACCTAGGAGTCAATTCATATTTAGTTCAACATTTATTTTTGTTCATATTCACTCATCAAACATGCATTGATATTTTGTAACAAACCAACATTTATGGTTTTATTTTCTATTTCCATTATTATTCCTCTTTTTTATTTTAGAAATCTTTTTATTTTGATAGTATTGAAAGTTCAAATATGTTTGCGCCATTCATTTATGGTTCATTTCTTTCATATGAGCTACAATTGCTATAATAATTTTAGTTTATTCTATGCAACATTTTGGTGCCTTCCCCTTTCCTGCTTATGAACCTATTTTTGATTCGGAGAATGAGAGGTCCTACATCTTTGGACAGAGAACACTAGAAGTTCCACCAACTATATGTGGTAGGTTTTGCTTTTACTTCATGTAGTGGAAATATGCACTTGTCTTCACTTTCACATGAAGGCATTCTTTATGCTAATTTTTCAAACAAGGCCACATGTCTTCTTGAAGTTCATAACTGATATCTTTCAATTGACATGACATTGTTGTTTCTGCCTGTATTATTTGATATAATGTATCTGAATGGTTTTCAGTGGAATCAAGATATACATCAAGGCCTTATCTTTGGCCTTTCAAGCAGGTTTTGTTGGTGGGGTCATTAACGATGTAATAAAGCATGAAATACAAAGATTGATTAGAATACATCATTCATTTTCAGCATACATGTTTTACTATTTCAAGTTGATATATTACCTTTGGTATCCATGATATTGAAACTCCCATCCTAATACACATAGACATGTCTATATGTATTTCTTGTTCCAGCCATTTGATGGGAGTCATATGTTGGAGAATGAGGTCAATTGTCAGTTGAACGAAAGGACAAATTTCTAATATGCGGTGTTCCTATGAGAGATTTATTTTCTCGGGTGGTAAGAACTTTTGTTTTAGGAAACTGATTGAAGTTTTTTGCCTCTTGTGAGAGATTTTTTATGGAATAATATGTTTGTATCATAGAGAAAGGAGAAAATAACTGACATGGTACTTCTATTTCTAGTTCTTGCCC
>LPNX010009867.1:16277-28980 GCA_001517045.1 Pseudotsuga menziesii | reverse complement strand
TCCTATTATGAGAGTAATTGATTTGATTGGTTTTTATTTAGTTAGTTACTTTATTTTGTTTCTTGTTCTTAGGTCATTATGCCTGAATGTTCTTGGCACCCTGCTTATCTATTGCATTACAATTTTTGAAATAATATATTGATATTAGACCAATAATTTTTTAGCTTGGTTTTATTTTCGAAGATTGAATGATGATAATATGTTTATGATAATATGGCACAGTACGGTGCCAACTTCATGCTATGTTTTCTTTGGAATCCCCATCTTCATTTGTTTGCCTAATTTTTCAATTGGAAAAGCCTGTAACTGAAGGAGGAGTGACACCATCAATATACTCACAAAGAACATGTAAGTCTAATTCCATCAAATGTATCTTCCTTTCTAGTCATTTCCTTGTTTGATGAAGTTTACTTAACATTCTTTGCTCAATGCTAAATTTTTCAGCATGGTTGTGTCAGTGAGAATGTTTCATGATCTTGAATTTTGGACTCATATATTTATGCTAGTATAATTTGGATGTTTTATTTCTATTGGAGTTTTCCTCAAATAAATGGAAGCCATCTTTCTCTTTGAAATATCATATAAATCTTATATTCTTCTTGACGTGACATTCCATTGATGTTCTATTGGTGTTCTATTCTAGTGCCTTTTGCTTTAGAGAATGGTTGAGCAATTTTTGTTTTATTTTTACAGTTATTTAATATTGTTGTCTTGTTGAATTTCAAAATTCTCCAATATGTAATTTTTAGATCCCACGAAATTTCCTGGTTATAGTGAAAATATTGGTCTCTTCAAAGAAAAAGCTTAGAAGGATATATTTTTTGAATAGTGATGCAGTAGGAAGAGCTAAGTGATTCTAGAGATGAAACTTTAGATTCACGTATAGATGAATACATTAGGTACCTACGAAAGATGACATTAGTTTCCTTGATGCATCTTTTGCCAGAATATTCTTCTAGTTCAATAACCACCTTGTTTCTTAAACTTGTCATGGGGGTAAATGGGACTGCATGTTGTGTTGTACACAACCTTTTAGCACTAAACATTTTGGTTAAATTGTATCCCAGATATTCACCTCACTCATGGAATAGTACCATCAACACGTGCATGATTATCTCCATGGTTGAAATAATATCATTGTACTTGGATTACTCTAAAGATTCCTCTCGACTGAGCCACTGTTTTTCCTTAAAACCTTTAATCAGGCTATTAATGATGACATTTGTTATCGTTTCTAGCCCAAGACACATGGATTTACCATAGTGGTTTGATTTCCATCAGAACAATGTTCAAATGTATCACTTGTAAACCAACATGTACATATTGGGAAGTCATCTTGAACCTACTCAATCTTAATCTAGTTGAGCTCTCAAAAGGTGATGTGGCAGTAGTGATCAAAAATTTGAATGTTGTTGTGAAAAATCTTGGATATTCACACTTTTTTTCCTTACTGAGGTTGTCCTTGGATCACACAATCAAAGTTCAGAGCCATTTGATTTTGATTTTCATTCATTTAAACTCTATTTGCCTTAGTTTTGACTACATAAACTGGCTTGGAGCATCATGCATGCTCTATTCCTTTTGTTACAAGTGCATTAGAAGGTTTTAGAACATAAGTGTTAATCCTTTCTTTGCATATTCACCTTGTATCTAAACTATCCAAAATGGTTGGATTTGGGTGACAAAACATATTAGGATTTCCTTAGGTTTTGAAGAAAGGGAAAAAACTTGTATTAGTGAATTTCCATGATTGTGTTATGAATAGCATTCTAGAAACTAAAATTAAGGCCTTGTACCTTGCTGAACCATTTTTTTTGTGTTGGGGACAAACTTTTCTAATTAGAAAATGTCATAATGTTAGAGGATTTTCCGTAGTTAGTATTTGTTTGACGTTCATAGGACATGGGAAATGGATAAGATTTCTTCCTTGCAAGTTGGCAGTTGAGAAAGCAGGTCAAGCCCAAACAGAGGATCATGTTGATCAACAACTCCATTCTTCTCCTGCATTTGTAGGGTCATTGAGTTTTTAATTATTGTTATGGCCATGGTATTCTTCATGGGTAGTGGAAGAAATTCAAACCCAAAACCCATGGACTCATTCCCAGAGCCCATGGAATCAAATGACATAAACTACTTTGCTGTGGGCTTATTTTGGTTCTGAGAGCTCTGGCCTAGAAATATTCTTTGGTCACCTAGATTTTTGTTTTCATACTTTGTTGTGTTTCTAGTAGAGCTACTCCCAATGGGGCCAAAACATTCTTTTGATGCACTAGATTGTTTATTTCAAACTTTCAAGTGTTTCTAGCAGAGTCACTACCAATGGGACCCAAAGCCTTCTTTTGGTGTACTAATTTGTGTTTTCAGACTTAACAATATTTCTGGTAGAGCCATCACCAATGGGACCCAAAACCTTCTTTTGGTGCACTAGATTTATGTTTTCGACCCAAAGCCATCACCAATGGGACCCGATATCATCTCTTCAAATGGATTCTTTCTCTACTCATTTATTTTATCAAACATAAGGGGTACTCTTTTTTCAAAACATGTCATTGATCCTAACCCATTTGAAAAATTAGACCGCCTGTCGCATTGATTGACATAATTTGAGAAAATGACCAGCTACACTATTCAAACTTGATTGTGATGTATCAAAATAATTTGAAGGAATAAATTATGAATGCTTCACATTAGAATGTTCCTTCAAGCAAATTTTCCCAAGAATCTTCCTCAAGACTTTTACATTGCTCTGTTGATTTTGAGGATTTTGAGAAAACCCAAATGTATCTCTATCCTGCGAGGATGTTGATACATAGTTGATACGTATATGTAACGTAGGAAATGCACCAGAGAAGATGGAAAATCTATTATCATTTCCTACAAATTGTTTTTGTTAGGTTTCATATAGTGGTACACTTATGGTTGCTGGGGAATAGTGATTTTTGCAATCCCACCAAGTCAATTTCTTGAATTTTGTTCAAAATTCCTAGAAAAGGTTTTATGGATTTCATGACCTTCTTGATCATATATTTTGAACTTATAAAATCTATCATCCTTTTCCTACCATTAGATACTCAAAGTTGTGTATTGATCCTTTTTACCATTATAGAGGACTCTGTAAATTAGGTTCCCAAATTATTCTAGGATGCTAGCTCAATGGAAGAGGGCCTACCTTATAAGTAGGAGGTTGGTGGTTCAATTCCTCCATTCCCTAATGATATTATAATATCGGTAAAAAACAACTATATTATTAATCAAAAAATAAGAGATAAGTGACCAAACAAAATAACCAAAATTCGTATATAAAACTACTAAAAACGACTAAATTAGTGACCAAAAAATGAGAGATGCAAAACTAGGCATTAAAAAGGATGCAACATGTGGAACTAATGATGAAGCCAAACATGGTGTTTATATGGTAGCAAAATAAGACGTGAAACTAGGCATTAAAAATGATGCAATACATGGCGCTAATGATGAAGCCAAACATGGAGTTGATATGGTAGAAAAATAAGATGTTACTTTGGATGCAAAACATGGCTCTACATAGGAAGCAAAATATGGTGCAACAATAGAAGCAATATTTGGCATCATTTTGGTAGCGAAACACGATGCAAAGAAAGAAGCAAAAATTGGTGCAAAAATTTGGAAGAGAAAATTGGCACATGTTTGGAAGTAAGACATGGTGCAAAATGGGATGCTAAAGTAGTAGGAAAAATGGATGCAATATTGGATGCTAACATGGTGCTATTGAGGATGCAAATATGGCACTAACGGGGATGTCATTTAAGAAGAAAAACCAGACACTCGCTAGGATGCAAAATAAGATGTTATTTAGGAAGCAAAATTGGATGCTATTCTGGAAGCAAAAAAATAGACGCTATTTTGGACATCATAAAGGATGCTATCAAGGAAGCATAAAAAAACGTTTTTTGAGATGCTTTAATTTTTTTCCATGACATGCCCCATTTAGTGTCTAGTTTGACCACTCAATGTAAAAAAAAATTACACTAAAAAAGGACGCTAAATGGGACACCAATTCCATGATTTGTTGTAGTGTATTGTGAAGCTTGTAGAGTCCATCTGCACAACACAATAGGGAAAAGAAAAATACTTCCTCATGGAAAGACTACATAGGGAAAAAATTACTTAGGACAAGAAAAAACAACCATGTTTAGCTCAAGCTTCCCAAAATGTTATACCCATAACCTAAATTCTAATAACATGCATTAGGTCATTCATAGAAGTCAACTTCAGGTGGGAATGCAATATGCACTTTAAACAAGAAAAACCAAAACAATAAATGTTAATGGTCTAGAAACCCAATTTCACTTGTTAAATATTTAATTTGTGAAAATGCAATGTTTTTTTTTCCATCTCAATACTTCATGTAGGTGCAAGATTAAATGTAAATGTTTTGCTCCTTCAAAGATTGGCTCAAGAATAAATTATTAAATATTTGCTTTAATCCTTTTACTTATTGCTTATATTTCGAAGAAAATTGATAGGGTTTAGGGATAAAAGTAGATGATATCTAAGCTACTTTCATCTTACACCTCTCTATTAGGGTATTTTTGGGTCTTATGTCATTTCATTGGCTTTTCTCTATATTGCTAGTGGCTTTATGCAAAAGGCTATTTTCTTTGCTAATAATTTCTTTTCATTTCATCTTATGGCAACATCAAAGTTAGGGACATTGCCACCTCGTGGCTCTTGTTTATTATATTTTAAACACATATAAAGTTATCAACAAATAAATATAAAGTTTCTATACTATATTAAACTATATATAATTAGATATGAAATGATTCCAATCAAATGATGTATATTTTGATGTATAGAATTTACCTAACTGAAAAATATATATTATTATTAACTTAATATTAATTATCCTCCCCACGGGGCATAGAATATATGGTGGATGAGTGTACTGTTAAGACACTCCTTGTGTATGGTCACCGATTTGAAACTCTGTTGATGATTGCTTACAAAAAAAAGTTAATATTAATTATCCTGATTAAAATAAATTTAATAACCATCATGAAAATAATTGTTAGTCAATACTGATTATTGTTAGTGTCAAATAAATTAAAAAGTTTTAAAAAACATAGAGTAAATTTAGTTTTCTATTATTTTTTGTGATGATGACAATTGTAGCCACACTAATGAAATATATTGAGCTAAATTTTATAGGGCATAGACAAAAAATATAGGGTTGATGAATAAAGTCGGTCATCAATCTCATGGTTATTAGGTATTTCACTATTTTCCTATATCTTTACGTGACTTCACACCCCCTTTCCACAATGTAAATTTAGGGTTTTATCATTCAAAAACAAATTTCGCAATCATTAATCAATATCTATTTAATTTTTCTTTGTCTGTGTCATTTTTTTTAAGTAATGATGGATATCGATGTCATTTCGTACAATCGAGGTGGAAATAAATGAGTTTTATCATCAACCATAATCCTTTTTAGACCAGAAATAAGTTTAGCGCTAGAACTGAACCATCATCCAACTAAAAGTGCATTCAAATAACTTCTTACATAAGGCATAAGGAGGGCACCAAGGAAATGAAAATACGAGGCATATCCATTTCTATTTCAAAAGTAAATTTTGAATAAAACCAAAGACAATGTTGTTTTAAGGATGAAATTTTTTAGAATGTGTTTATGTTGATAAATATGTAATACATACTATGATATTATTTCCATGGAAATTTGCATTAAATGTGATTGTAATTGGAAAGTACGAGGAAGAAGAGGGGTCAAGATGTTTTTAGGGAAGAACATGAATTAGGAAGAAATAAAAAAGGGAAATAATTCACCAAGTTCCACTTATTAATAAAAACGTAATATTAAATATCATGACTTTATGATCAAGGACATGTTCCTTTCATATATTTTAAAAGTGCTCTCCCCGTAAACATAGTGTTCATCGTCTCCTTGATAAATGGAAAGAAAGGGAGGGAATGCTAAAAGAAGCTTCTAATTAATAAAAAGAAATATAGCCACGGAAAGAAAAAGTTTGAACTTAGGATGTAAATTCAAAGATTAATTTATGCTTTCAAGTTTAGCCAAGATTTGGGGAACATGTAAAACGATTGCATAGTCTAAGAATTCTACCATCTCGGTCAAAATAGGATGATTTTGATAAAATCTTATCAAAATATTTAAGAAACTAGGGCATAGTTGTCAAGTTTTAGAATTTTGGCTTTCCCAAGGGTTTTTGATGGCATTGAATCCATTTCTACCATCAAAATTGGGATTAAAACATAGTTATACTCTCATTTTGAAGAAAATGCAAAATAAAGAAAATGTCACAATCTTGAAAAACAAATGAGCCATCCAATCCAAATTGTTGAATTTTTATACATCTAAAAAAAATCTCGTTATGGTCATAAATATTCTTGAAAATATGTATTTCCTAAAAGGAATTGTCATTAATGATGGTGAAAGACAAAAATTCTTGAACCCATACCTAGGATCTGGTTATTGACAATTCTAAAGGATTCTCATAAAGGTAATGGATTAACATAGGATAGTTTGTGCTCCAATTATATATATGTGTGTGTGTGTGTAAACTTAAAGTGTTACTACCAATGGAACATTGGTTTGGCTCAAAAGTGGTCTCTGAAAAATATGGATATATTTTTTGGTTGACCAAAGTTTGAACATCCTAGTACTATGCACTCCTTAATTTCAGAAGAATTCAGAATTGTTATAGATATGTACTCAACCCACTCCTTTTTTCTATTTAGAATAAATATATTTGATTTATATTCTATAGATAGTTTTGGTAAATCCTTGTGTCTAAAAAAAATATAGCATTTATAAGTTCAAGACCTAATATAGTTAGATTGAAATGAAGGAAATGTTTATTCAAATTGTTATTTGCTAATTTATTTAAGTACAGTCATAATTTTGGTTATATGTAATTTATGTCCTCCTCAGTTTGATGTATAGCTTAATACGTTACCAAATATTGTTGAAGAGTATAAACTACCCTTACAAAAGAACAAGGAAAGAGGTGTTGAACTACATGAATGAGATGGTATGTAATAGTAAACATTCCCATGCAAGTGAAAGGAAAACTATACTACTCTTTCTATTAAACTTAAAATGCAAGAAGTGTTGGCAGGCAGTTTTGGGATAAGCTAGCTGTGCCATTGTAGATGTTGCAAAAGGTCAAAGATGCTGCGTAAGGTGGAAAATAGCATGCAAGTCGAAGTTATGATATTTTATGTAATTTTTGTCATCTTTTGTAATTTTGGACCACATTTTGTGGACAATGGTCGTTATTTTGTAGAATCTTTTAAGAGTTAGGTAGGAAGTTGGCTAAGTGGACCATGAATGTAAAGGAGCAATCCTACACATAGATGTATAATTGTGAGTGTAAGGAGTATTGGTCCTATTATTAGTCCAATTTTTTGGTGAATTGATCATATTTGTGTCCTTTTCTATTTTTCTATTTTACTGCCTTTTGCAACTCAATTATGAATGCAATGTGTATCTGCAACATGGATCTGCAAAATGATACGATTTTCGCCTCCTTTAAATGATAGTATTCTGTTAGATATGTTTGTGAATCAATCTTGTAATGCAGTTCGTGTATGATAATGCAATCTATTGAATGAATATGTGGTTTTGTTAAAGCATAAGTTGAATTATTTTATTAGTTGAATAAATTTTGCGCTAAGTTTATAAGTAGATGCACATGGTCCTCCTTCATTTTGTAGAAACTAGGTTCTATCAACTCTCCATCGAACATCTCGGGTGAGACTTCATCTGCTCTGCAGGTGTTTTCGGGTGGGGTAAAACCTGTCTAGGCCGGTGCTTAGGGAGATCGCGGTGGTTTAGTTGTCGACAGAGAGGGAACCCCTGTTGACTAGTTTTGTGTCAAAAAATGGTTCCGTTGATAAGACCATACTACGACTAAAGGGAGGACATGTTGTGGCATCTAACGAAACCAGAAATTGAATATTGGTTAGACCAAAATCTATGAGAGTTTGTTGAGAAAGAAAATCACAACCTTGTACTGATGACAGATAAGTGGTTGGAAGAAAACATACATGACAGTCCACATGATTATTTTTTCTCTAAATCCCCAATCATCTTGTACGAGTGGTTAGCACGATTGACCTATTGCAAAACAAATTTACAAGGAGTTGAGCCAACGAACTGGACCCCAAAATTGATCTAGGATTTGTAGGAGGTAGACAACAGATCATTTTGGACTGTTAAAGTCTAGCTCGACATTATCTTAGAGGTATATATTACCAAGTTTAAGCATGAAGGGAGTTCTTCAATGAGCCATGAGGTAGGTTCCTATTGTCTTTACAATTTTCCATTAAGATGATCATATGTGAAAAAGGAATAATAAAGATGCACCTCCAGAAGTAGAACTATGGTGTGTGAAGGCTTTGGACCATGGAGATAGGGGGGGACGAATGGAATGATACATGGAAGATGGGAGCAATTTACAACGAGACTATCAGGGAATCCGAGGAAGAGAGTGGTATTACGAGAGGATGAACAAGGTTCTGACAAGAGATGAGGTAGATGAAAGGGGAAGGTCCTACTCCGATCGAAACACAAGACCACAAAGGAATACCACATTGGAAAAAGAGACCCTATAGTGATGATGAGGATGAATAGGATACGCATGAGTTAGAGGTAAGATCAACCCCCAATAGCAATGTACCCACATATCTGCGCACTACATTGCAATGAGGAAGAAATGCAAGTTCAACACCAACTTTTCCAATGTGTCAGCAACACTCTAATAGTAGCAAATCAACGAATGTAGAGAGAAGGCCCAAGATGGCAGGAGATGACACAAATTTACCTTTATTTCATGGGAATGATACTAAGGATCCCGAGCAATACTAGTTCCTGTGTGAAGCAGTATGGACTATCAGGAAAACTATGGATGATGAGGTTAAGAAGGTCAAACTGGAAACAACTCTCTTGGGTCACGCACTGGATTTGTTTATGAAATTTGTACAAGTTCACATGGGGGCTCCAGCGAAGAAATTGCATGAAATCAGAAAACGATTGATTGAAGAGTTCAGAAAACCAAAATCTAAAGTGCAATATATTACAGAACTGAAGGAAATTAAGCAGTATCGAAATGATACTCTTTTGGAGTTTGATCAAAGGTTTAAAACACTAATGGAAAGAGTCAGCTTCGAGATGAGAGATATCTAGTATAAGGAATGGTTCATCGCAGCACTACTATCTCATATCATACTACCGTTGATGCAGCAAAAGATCACGACATAAAGCGAGGCTGTGCAGATCGCCATGAAGCTTGAAGCTTCACCAATTGGTGAGAACTTGATTAGGATGAATCAGATCTAGATGCAACTGGTGAATCTGACCCTCTAGTTACAAGATATGAAGAAAGGAAAATAGTATCATGAAGAATTTTGGTGTACTTGATGTCACGCAAATGAACATACTAAGGATAATTTCCTAGATTTCAGAAACTACCCACTATCAGGAGCGTTGAACCCATTAAGTTGTGGCAATGTACCATCATGCCACATTTTTCAAGTATATGGGAATTGGAATTAAGACTGTGTATATATGCATAAGTAGTTAATGAAGCCAAAGAGCTTATACTGTACATTTTTTTTATCTATTGGGCATGAATATTTGTTGCGCTTAGGATCTACTCCAAGAAAGAACATATGAATTATATTATGTGAAGGGATAATATCATTATATAGTACAACAAGCATATCTGTAGGTGGTACAACCACCAGCTCAACCTTATAGTGTACCTCAACAGCAACTACAAATGGAGCTTCTACCACAACAATAGTTTGTACCACAACCGCAGTACAACTAGACACAGATGGATCCATAACAACCATAGTATGTCCAACCAGAATAGTATGTTCAACCACAACTGAATTCCTCATATTAGTAGTTTAATCCACCATAGTATCAACAAAAAGGAGTATTTCATGGAGGATTCCAAGGAAAACAAGGTGGAGGTTTTGGTCGAGGAGGAGGATGAGATCGTGTACCAGTGCAATGTTATAATTGTTGTGTGCTGGGACACTATGAGAGAGATTTTCCACAATTGCAAGCACAGTGTATGTATTGTACCATTATTGATCGGACTGTGGAGAAATACCCACAGCTAATCGTGAGGTGGCATGCAGGAAAGGATCTGTAATTGTAGACCTAGAATTAGTTGCAGAACCAAAACCACAACTAGAACCAATTGTAGAATCAAAATTAGTTGTAGAACTAGAATCAGACCCAGAATACAAATTAGAATGTGAACCAACTTGCGAATCTTCCATTGAACCAAAATCAGGGACCAACTGTTGGGATGATTTCTACAAAGCACAGGATGCAGGATGTTGATGTTGTTGTTGTCACTTGTGGAGGTGTGACCAATTGAGAAGATATCCCATTTCAACAAGTCTGCTTGGATAGAAAGAAGAAAGTACAATTTGATGTTAACATAGAGAAATAAATATTATTTGAAGTACCTAATGTGATACGACGAAATCATGGTAAGTTAATTGTTTATGAAATGCCCACTAATTTTTATTCAACTTTGGAAGAAGTACCATTGTGATAGCATGGTACCTTGTAGAAATTATTTGAAAGTTGCTTGTTGCTAGTAAGAGATCATGATTCTCTTGTTGATATTGAGAATCTATTGCATCAACTAGCTAAGGGGAAGAAGGAATCTGTGGTGAACTCTTTGCATAAGAAAAATACAGGAAAAAAGATGCACATGAATATTATGATTAGTGGCTATGAGGTAGACTCAGTTATTCTGGATCTAGGATCAGACGTCAATATTTTGACAAGATAGACATGGCAGAATATGGGGAGCTCAATGCTAAGCTGGTCTCCTGTGCAGCTATGACTAGATAACTGGGCCAAAGTAACACCAATTAGGCAAGTTCCACGGCTTTCTCTGGAAGTCAAAGGAATGAATACCTCGCATATGTTGACACCATTGAGGTTGTCAACAGAGGAGGTTCCTATCCCACATTTCTAGAGATTGGATGGGACAATGATAGTATGGTAGTGATAAATTTTAAGAAGCATGTGATGGTTTTTGAGAATCATGACATGAGAGTCATTGCTCCGATGTATTCAACTTAACGGAGAACATATGTTGAGACAATAAAGGATGAATTTTTCATGGTATGAGATCATACATATAACATCTCAGAATATTACATCAATCTGATTGTCGATGGGGAACTTAGTTGGACCACCTCTAGCTCTGTGTCTTCTGATTTTAATGATTCCTTAGAGAACTCGCAGAACCACATGCATGAGGTATCTTTAAGAAAGTGTGTCTTAACTACGAATTCATTGTGTCATGTCGTAACTGAGACTATTGATTTACCAATATATGAGGGAATTCTTGAGTTGTCTGAATTTCTATCAGAAATTTAAGAGAAAGTGTCAGAACAATGGCAGTTGCTCGCATTAGAGGAAGCGTTGAAGGCTACTCTAGCATGTTCATGGGAAAACTATAATAAGTCGATCACTGGCTGGTCGCAGTATCGAAGATTGATGAAAATTCATTTCGGTAACATAGAAGACTACCACGCTAGAAGGTACGATGGGAAGAATATCCCTGGTGATCATATTATTGAGTGTCAGACCTTGTGGGAATCACAACCAAAGGATGAGTGGGTCTATGCCTTTATACACACGTTGTATGAAATGCCACGATATTGGTATATGTCAGCTAAGTTCCATAGAGAGATCACTACCTTGGAAGAATTGACAATTTTCTTCACTCACACCTTCATTTTCACAGATGCCATTCCATATGTTCATAATGCACTACAGCTCATCTGTGACATTGTTATTAAGTTAGTTTCAGTCACATATCGAGTGGAATGCTACAATGTGTCAAGATGACCAGATGATGATGGCGATTTGCAGAATATCAATATTCTGGAAAAAGAAGGGAGTCAGGATGTCACATCACCCAACGTACCAATGGATCCAATGAATCGACCATTGAAGATCAAGAAGGTCAACATTGGGATAGAGGAGAACCCAAAGTTTGCAAATGTTGGGGACTATTGGGACGAAGAAACAATGGAAAAGATTATAGATCTGTTTCTTGAATTTCAAGATTTGTTTCCTACCAAGTTTTTTGAGACAAAGGGGATACCGGGAGATTTAAGAGAGATGAAGATTCCATATTTTAAGTACGTGATGCGATAGGAAGAAATCCTAGTAAGTTACCTGTTTATGAAATTCCCACTAATTTTTATTCAACTTTGGAAGTAGGACCATCGCAATAGCATGGTACCTTGCAGAACTTATTTGAAAGTTGCTTGTTGCTAGTAAGAGATCATGATGCTCTTGTTGATATTGAGAATCTATTGCATCAACTAGATAAGGGGCAGAAGGAATCTGTGGTGAAATCTTTGCTTAATAAAAATACAGGAAAAAAGATGCACATAAATATTCAGATTGGAGGCTATGAGGTAGATTCGGTTATTTTGGATCTAGGCTCCGACGTCAATATTTTGACAAGACAGACATGGTAGAATATTGGGAGTTGAATGCTGAGCTAGTCTACTATGCAGCTTTGACTAGATAACCAGGCCATAGTAACACTGATTGGGTGAGTAACATGGATTGATATGGAAGTCTAAGGAATGAAAACCTCTGCATATGTTGAGTTCATTGAGTTTGTCA
>LPNX010009809.1:3521-15350 GCA_001517045.1 Pseudotsuga menziesii | reverse complement strand
TAAAACTATGATTGCCTAGTTATTATTAGAACAAAAAATTCTTGAGTTAACAAAACATTGTTAAGTTAACAAAACATTGTTAAGTTCCCTGCATTTTCACGAGCTAAATAGGTTGAAGCCCCTACATTTGCATGATCATGATGGGTTGAGTTTCCTGCACTTCCATGAATCGAATGTGTTGCAATCATGGAGGAATTGAAAATGCATAGTTATGACTTGACCCCATCGTCCCTATATTAATTGAAGTAGTCGGAAAAGCATATGTGGGATTGAGCCTCCCACTACTGTGAAAAAATTGGGGGGTAGGAGAAACAAAGAGATGTTGGGGGATTTACATGCTGATAAAGTCTTGGAATAAATGTGTATTATCCGCAATATGATTGGCTGAGTTGGAAACTGTCTTATCCTCCATCCAAGATGATCCTCTTGTGGTCTTTGTTGTACCTTTCTTCATTATTTTTCATGTCCTCCTAGTTGTTTATTGTGCTATTTTTATTACTTCTCTTTCTCTTGAATCCTTGCATACCTTCGTTCTTTGGCCTGAAAAATCCTTGTAGCCTTCCTCTCATTTGTAATATCCTTCTTCTTTTCTCTCATATTTGCATCTTCTTTTTTCTTTTGTTTTCTGTCAGCATAGTAGTTTTATGTACCCATCTAAAGTGAGTAATTGTGAACTCCTTCTCAAGTGAAGAACATCTGATGGTCCTCTCATTGGTTTTTCTACTTGTTATAGCTGATTTTACCACACTTGGTATATCACACCTTTATGGCCTTCCATGTTCCTGTGCAGACTCCTTGGACCCCCTTGCTCAAGTTATACTTTGATGAACTAAGAAAGTCCATAAAAACACTTGTTTATGTGTATACGTGACTTTTAATCCAATACCCACGTGTAGACATAACTTTTGAGCCAATACCCGTGTACATCAACAAATATGCATAAAACAAAAAAAAATTGGAGTTTTCCTCATTGAGTTCCGAATAACTTGACTCTTGACCTTCCATATGCTTGGAAAACGCTCGGACTCAACCCTCCATTTCCTATTGGAGGGATATATATTGAGCATCTTGGATGCATTGAAAGAGGAGAATTTGGAGAGAATGGAAACTATAGTTCATTGTTGCCTCACTTGTTTATGCTTAACTCTGCATCTGTTTGTCCCTTTGGAGCACACATTGTTGCTCTTCACAAGCTTTCCTTTACTTTGTAAGATTTACATTGAGATGGAGGATTGAAGTGGTGGATGCCCAGGTGGAGGACTCGATTTTTACATTTTGAGTAGGTGCTGACAGATTTTGTCACTATTCTATCTATGTTTATTATTAATAGAAATATCCATTTCTTGTCCATTACAAGTGTATAACTATGAATATTTTGTCCATTGATGTAGTTATATTTTCTTATACATGATGGTTTATATATGCTAGAGTAGGCCTAACACTTTGATATATATCATGTTTTTCTTATGCTGTTGTTGAGAGTGACTTGTGAATGCAAGCGTGTTGGAAAAGCTCAATGGGGATCTACATCAACCATTTGGAATAAGGTACACTTGATATACCTTAGTGTTAGATGTATTTATTTATCTTGAATATTGTAATGGATTGATTTTTGGTGTCATTAGTCTATTATGGTCTACCCCAAGCCATATGAAGTTTCTCTCCATAACAGAATTGGTGACTCCGCTGGGGAGGTTCCTTATTTTTCTTTGGGGATTGGGTGCGTAATGTGGTTAAATTTTTCTATGTTTCTCTATGTTTCTATGTTGAGTCTAGAAGTATGTTAGCCCATTAGTGTCTTGTATAAGATATTTTTGTCTTAGCCTATCATTTTACCCCCTCTTTCTTCTTGTACACTAGTTTTTGCCTCACTGTTGCGTATACACGCAGGTTTTGTTTGAACAATCACGTATACATGCAAATTTTATGCAAACAGTGGCGTAGGTTTCTCTTTTGAATTTTATTTGGATGATTGAGAGCTGCTGGGTGATGTTTGAATGTTGCTGAGTCTTCTTGGGTGCTTTTGGTGTCTACTTACTACCTCTGTTTCTGACCAAAGACCTTTTTTATTTGATTTTTTTATTAGAAGTTGTTCTTGTCATCTTATTTCCTTTTTGTTTTGTTATTAATGCATTATATTTCTTTTACCTAAGTGTATTTCTTAGATTCTATCTAATATTTGTTGTGGGGTCTGAGAGTTGTAGTGTCTTTCATTACTTTCACATATCATTTATTTCAAAAAATACAAAAATATTTTATTTTTGGCATGTTTATGCATTTTTGCATTTGCATTTACATGGTACTTGCATTAGGTTTTCTTACTGGATTAATATTCAAGCTTTCATATAGGAATTGTTGAATTTTCATTTGAAGAAAAAAAATATGCATGTCATGTAGTGGCATATCATGTTTTCTCATTTAAAGACAAAATTTCACTTGGCATTGTTTGTCAAGTGTGCATATTTATTTTCACTGTTGAGTCATAACATTATTGGTTGCATGATAATTTCCTTTGAGTAATCACAACCCCTAAAATCAACGTTTAATTTAAAATGAATTACACATTTTTCTTTGATAAGGTGCATCAACAAGCTTAGGTTTTAGAGTCTTGGAATAGGTTGTGTGAGTAAATTTCTCCAAGAATACTAAACAAAACAAGTAGGTGTCTATCCAGGTGAGAGAGTGAAATCCTTGGTATAACTAGTGTTCTCAGGAGGATCCTATTACACAGGATTTAAGCACGAGGTAGCGTACACGTTTGTGATGGGGATAGTCCCTTGCCACTCTATGTGCAGTGCCAAAGATATTTCCAGGATCTTATTCGTATATGGGGGATTTTGAGGTACATTTTGTGCTTTCGAGCTTCAGAATTTGCTACCATTCCCATATGGTATATCCCACCTATGACTGTCTGCCTGAGCATTGGTTATATTAGGGTGAACTTAGTTTCCTTACCTAGGTATTGCAAGGGGTACTTGCAGAGGTTATTATGTGACTGTCCTTGCGAGGTAGGGGTCGAATAGCAAAGTCTCTTTACACATTGAAGATGAGGGCCACTATAATTGGTTACACATCTCTTCTTGTAGTGTATGGGAGTCTTAGGCCTCCCCTAGGAGATACATACTTGCTACATTCGAGAGCTCATTTATCCTCTCGTTGGATTGCTTGCATTTTTTCTTAGATTCTATTAGGAGTGTGCTCTGTGTGCGCTAGAATTATTTAGGGTTCATAATTAATTTGAGTCTTTTTATTTTTGTGGAGTCATCATGGATCCAGGAGCAGATTATCATTGTTCTCAACGTTTAGTGGGTATTTCAACTTCTACATCTCCTCCTCCTTCACGCAAGATATCCAGACAATCCAGGAGGACTCATATTCACCGTGATTCACACATCGATCTCACCATGAGTCAGACATCTAAGATCCTGGAGGCCCCTCCTTCTCCGCCCCTTGGGACGGGGAATGTTCCAGATAGTGTATATGGGACTCTAGAATAAGCTGATTCTTTTGAGGTTGGTGTGCCATATAATGTACTATCCTAGTTTTTAGACTACATAAACACAGACCATAGATCTTATTCACAGAGGTCAAGCGATGAGACTCATTCGATACCCTCTAGCACTGGCCCATTTAGATTTGGCATGCCAAAAATTCTAGAGGTCATTTTGTCATTTAATGTCGGATCTATTTTTGACTCTAGTACTATGCCTTGTGGCAATTCCATCCCTTTCCATGTGGATAGGTTTGGCAGTGGTCACATTGCACCTTCCATGCCCATTGTGCGAGGATCTTCATACCCATTACTTAGGCCTAACACTAGTGTCCCCATTCGTGGAAATAGCCATAGACATGTGAACATTGGAATCACAACTTATATTCCATCTTATGCTCCTTCATCCACTGCACTTGTTCATTCGAATGCATTTTTAATATCGCATCTTCCCTATAGCTCACACGGTCCTTCGGGCTAGAGTACTACCTCTAGCCATGTTGTTCCCTTGTCTTCCCACATAGTAGTATCACAAGGCTATGTGCCTCCTTACATGTCGACACTTTATGTACCACCTTATATGTTCGAGGGTCAATTTTATTATCAGTCATACAATTATGGCTATGTAGCACCCTAGTCTCAAGGTATTACGAATTATAACAATCCCATGTACCCTTTTACGGGTCAAGCATGAGGAGGCTAATATCACACTGGACAAGGCCATCATGTTTACAACAACCAGACTTACATGAATTAGTATTATCAGGGGGAGTGGAACCATATAGCTTAGCTGCATAAAAAAACAATGGCCTGGAATCCTAATGGAGAGATACTAACCTTGTAATCCTGCCTAGTGATGGTAATATGGCCTTGAGGCCAATGTTATGGATAGATTTCATTGGGACCTGAATCCCAAACTTTTTTGTGCCTGGGAATCAATATACAACAATGTAATCCTTAATAATGAGGCCATCTCTAACCCCACGAGCTCTCAGATTGACTACCTCTCCTCGGCAGGATAGTCTAGTGATGAAATACATATCCTCAACCTCAAGGCTAAGGGGAATCCCATCGATCTAGAAGGTCTCGGTATCTAGATACTAGTATTCCACCAGCATCTGGAGTAGTCTTGGTTTATCTCTTAATGTATTGAGATGCTAAAACTTATATAAGCCACATGCCCTCAAATCTTGTTGGGAAATCATATCACCTTGTACGACCCTTTCCACATCTTCATGTTTGAGTTCACACCATTCCAATACCATCCTGCATAGAAACACAAGAGTTTCATGAGTTTCTACCTTAAAAATTGGTATGCGTGGCCTTGTACTCAACTATTTCTCCAAAATCCACGCGTATACATGGAAATCGAAGGATTCCCCACGTATACTCGACCTTATATGCAAAAATTGAGAGGTTTTCCGCATGGTCCGAAACGCCAATTTTAGGGTGTCCAAAAATAAAAATTCAGCCACTAAAAATTTAAAGGAAAACAATAAAATGAAAGAGGATAGGATGAAGAGTTACCTAGCTCAGACAGTTCCTAGTTTCATTTCCTGTAGCTCCCAGAATCAATGTGTGAATTTCGTGGTTCAAATGCACTATGTGTGGTAAAATTTCCAACCGATATGGTTAAAATGAGGTTTTTACTATTTTATAGAAAATTTTTGAAATTTTTCCCACTATTCTATAATTTGGACCCTTATTTACTATTTTGGACTATTTTATCCTAATTCTGTGGTGTAGGGACCTGATTTGAGCGTACTTTGAGCGATACTTTTACCCAATTATATCTATTACAGGTATAATTTTGAACTGACATATAGGTTAGGACTACACATATTCTTGCATTATGCATTGCCTTATGACAATATCACATTAACTCTAGGTACAAACCCACTTTGTAATGTCACAAAACTTTCATACTGCTATTAGAAGTGGCATTATGTAAGTAGTAGAGCTTGCCTGTTCATGGGTGCCCTAGTTAGATACCGCTTTGCAGTTTGGTACCCATGTTGAGATTTCTCTACTAGGTTTGGGAGTCCCTTATAGTCCTTCCATGTCCTTGAGAAAAATATTTATATCCCTTTTGAACTTTATGCTGGCCATCTACCATGACGACTCCCTTGTATATCAAGTTGTAATTCAATTTCATGCAATTTTTCTTTCCTTATCGAGGTTTATGTCGGCTCCCTGCTTCAGAGTTATAAGCCATGTAGCCCAAGCTTGTCTCAATCCTATCCAAGCATATCCTTTTATATATCCTTTGCGGCTTAATAATCCCTTACCGGGAGGAGACTTTCCCCCAAGTATCCTCATCCTACACATGCTTCCTTTCATTCGACATAGGTATGTTCCACTAATTGGAACTAGTTTTCTTTCCTATGACACTTGTCTCCTCCTAGCTGTACACTATAAGCACTTTTATACTTTTTCAAGATTTCTAATCTGAAAAAGTCCAAAAAAGTAAAAAAACAGAAAAATATGGACAAGAAATGATATTACTTTTGACAGCTTTCGAGTCGTGTCTCATTCAAACAGAGCACTATATATCACATCCATTGGTTAGGTTATTAGTATGACTTTAGGAGTTGTACTCATTATTCTGAGTTTTCTCCACTGAATGGTTATGCTTCAAGTCCCTATGGATCCTTTGTCAATGCCTCATGTGTCACAAAGTTGTCCCAATTTGCATGTCGATTCTATGCTTCCTATGTTCAGTCACTATTTTCCTTATGCTCTTGTTCAAAGGAATTTTAGCCTGAGTCGGCCATTCCTTAGTCACCTTGTCTTTGCATGTCAGCCATTCCTGATACAGTTAGTGGTTCTTGCACATCTTGTCCATCTGATTTCTTCCAAATTATCCAATATTGTTGAGTACCTCATGTTGATTGATGGGGGATGCCTTAATTCCCTCCTTCCAATGGATTCCATTCCATCGACTTCAGATCATTTGTTTTGGAATAGGAGTCTAGAGTCCATTGAGTTCCTTGAGACTTGTATTTATCAGTGCCAGGTCATCTTGCCATCGGCAGTTTTCGGAATACATCAATGTCCCCTGATTGATGGATTATTTCAAGTTTTCAACCACAACAAATCTATTCATACTTGTTAGATTGCACTTTGTCCCTTGATTCCCATTATCATTATTGGTGGGATATCTTGCATCTGTTAACAGTATAAACCAATGACCAGTAATCAGACGATGGACTATCATGTTCGACCTCAACAACTTTATTCATGTTATGGGACATTTAATCGTAGTGGTTTGCATAGAAGATCTCCGAGCTTGGTGGCATTCCAAATATTCTACCTTCTTGATCTTGCCAGTATTTATGAGATGTCAGTTCTCATGACCAGATTCCAGTATATTATCAGATATCTTCATCCACTATGGATATTTTGTATATTGTATATTGTACGTGTCAATGGCCATACATGACATTTATATATCATGCTTATTCATGTCCATTGTACTCTTATGTATCTGAGACTGCTACATGTATATTTGCAGTCACATGATGAGATTTATCATTGTATTGTGTTGATGAGTGGTTGGTTCTTCCACCTAGGCCTTCATTACTCCACTTCTGGGATGGATATAATGTCTTTCGGCCATCATGTTACCCCTCTAGCCTCACACATTAGAGGACATCTTTTATAGCTTATTTTACCACACTTGGTAGATCAAACATTTATGGCCTTCCTTGTCCCTCTGCAGACTCCTTGGATCCCCCTTGCTAAAGTTATACTTTTATGAACCAAAAAAGTCCTTAAAAAACAGCTATTTATGTGTATACATGACTTTTAATCCAATACCTGCATGTACACGCAATGTTTGAGCCAATATCCACGTACATCGAGAAATATGCATAAAAACAAAAAAAATGGAGTTTTCCTCATTGACTCCTGACACTCGAATAGCTTGACTCTTGGCCTTCCATATGCCTAGAAAATGCTCGGAATTGACCCTCCATTTCCTATTGGAGGGATATATATTGAGCCTCTTGGATGCATTGAAGGAGGAGAATTTGGAGAGCAAGGAAACTATAGTTCATTGTTGCCTCACTTGTTTATGCTTGAGTCTGCATCCCTTTGTCCCTTTGGAGCACACATTGTTGTTATTGCCAATATTTCCTTTGATTTGTAAGCTTACCATTGAGATGGAGGATTGAAGTGGTGGAGGACTCGGTTTCTCTGTTTCGATGAGGTGCTGACAGAGTTTGCCACTATTCTATCTTTGTTTATTATTAATAGAAATATCCATTTCTCGTCTATTACATGTGTATAAATATGAATATTTTGTCCATAGATGTAGATATATTTTCTTTTACATGATGGTTTATATATGCTAGAGTATTCTTAACACTTTGATATATAGCATGTGTGTCTTTTTTGTTGTTGTTGAGAGCGAATTGTGAATGAAAGCATGTTGGAAAACTTCAACGGGGATCTACATCAACCATCTGGAATAAGGTACAGTTCATATCCGTTAGTGTTATATGTATTTATTTCTCTTTCATATTGGAATGGATTGATTTCTTGTGTCATTTAGGCTGTTGTGGTCTACCCCAAGGCATAGGAAGTTTCTCTCTGTAACACTACCACGTCTCTCTCCACTAAAAATATTAGGAATGACTTGAGTGTTGTAACACTGTGTGAGGTATGAGTATCAACCAGGATTTGTGTTACATATACATTGTGTCCTTCAATTTGTTCTTCATTTCCTACATCACCTTCTACACCCCCGACATGCACAAAATAATGGACAACTTTGGTGTTCAATAATGCTGACTATGAAGGAATGTTCATGCTTTCTTCATTGGTGTTAGTAACAATATGTTTTTTCATATTCATCATAGCTTCCACTAACCATTAAGGCTACTTCACTTGGATTGGTAATGCCAATTTCTCTTCATGTCTTTGTAATGATTTGCAACCTTCAACTACATGAGGTTAAACAATTTCATTATGAACTTCATTCGACAAATTTGTACATGCTTCATGTACATATTGCATATCTTCCATGACATCTTCACCAACTTCATTGTGATATTGAGTGGCATTGACATTTTCATCGTTGTCACCCAATGGTTGGAAATGTACTTGAGAGAGGGATAACATGTTGTCTATAGCATCTACATATTCTATTTCAATATCTTCATCATCTACATGTGTTGGGCCTCGAAATTGTCTTTTATAATGGTCTTATTTACATTAATTTTTTACCTATTTACTGTAATTTGATACATCTATGTTCAATAAGGTTGTCTTTTCCTTTGTTTTATCAATTAAAATATCGTAAATGTAAAAAAAGACAAATATGTTATTTTTATGTATTAAATGTAGTATTTTGCAAATAATGGACATTCTGCACTCCATTCAGCCCCTTCTTCTGGTCCTAAGTTTTTCACTAAGTTTAATAACATGTTTCTTATTGGTTTACTGCATGAATTTAACTTTGTTCTTTGATTCTTGTTGGTTCCATGATATTTGCAAATACAAATTAAAAATTTGAATAAATAATACGTCTTTAACATTGTTTCAAATTTAACAAATAGACCATTAAGTAATAAAAATGTTATTATTATTATTTAAATATATACTAATCCCTTTCTAATATAAACATAACATAAAACAAATAAACAAAAAAAAACAAATAGTCATTACATAAAACAAATAAACATAAAACAAAGTCAAACCACGTTTTAATAATTTTTGTTTTGATTCTTAAAACAATTTGTTAGTTTGTAACAATGTTTTAAATTAACAAAATGTATATACTCATGCCTTTGTTTGTATGCAGGTTCACGAATCTGCACATCCTAGATCAACATATATGCAATTGATATATCATTTAAACACATGCAGTCTATTCAATAAAATGGTTCATGTGGGGGAGGCCAACTCTAGGAATCCAGCATTTTGTTCAACAAACCAACACTCAGCCTTCAACGTGTCCAACAAACTAGCAGAAAATCCACTTAGAATCTATATTTATGAACAAATCTTAGTTACAGGTCATCTAGACGTTCATCCAGACACCCATGTAGACAACGCATTTTTAACAATAAGTTTATTTTCAGACAATATTTGCGAGCAAATAGAAGCGAAATTGAAAATTATGGCACATGGGTTTGGTGTAGAGTAGGCCCATTTCGGTCACAGTGAGGATCTTTCTCCAAATTCATATCCATTTGAGAGAAAATCATGGTTCTCTGAAACCAACTTTTCCAGAAATTGTGGTTGGCCATTTTCTGAGTTCATGGGTAGTTGTTATAGTAGTAATGAACCTCTATTTTTAGAAAGAGGTGGTCGACCTGATATCCATTGTAATCATCTTATAAATACCTCTTTGGTTTTGAAGAGGAGGAGGAGAAAACTCTTTGTACAACTTTGCTTCAGTTTAATAAAAAGTCTCTATTTTGGTTGTTGGTGATCATTCTCATTTCTCTGTTAATGATCGATGACTAAGTAGCATAGGAACGCAGCCCCTCATTGCTGAGAAGGGCCCCTCAACAACCAGAGGTTCTATTTGTGTATATTCATCAGTTTCTTTTTATGTTCATAGCTAAGTCATTTTCTTTATATATATATATCTATTACGTTTTCCTGTAAGTTATTTCATTTTTGCAAGCAAGAAGTTTGTTTTCCTGTAGGTGACAGTTTGTTGTTTATTTCCTGTGCTTTTATGTAATTTTTGCCTTCAGAATCCATAGAGCTGGCTAGTCATCCCTCTGTTTAGACTACCTTTTTATCCTTCTAATCGTCCCTCTGTGCAAACTGTTTTTCAGCCTTTTGTTCGTCCCTCTATGCAGACTATTTTTCAGTATTATGTTTGTCTCTCTGTGTAGGTTGTTTTCCAGCCTTCTGTTCGCACCTTAATGTAGATTGTCGTTCAACACTTTATTCGCACTTAGACATAATTTTAATTCATTTTCAGAATTTTTAGTATTTTGTTTTTGCAGAAATAGTTAGTTAAGGTAGAGGTTAATTTTCCAGCATTCCACCGTGTTATGTAGCTAGTTGGGATTCGAACCCACCTCTAACAATTCATAGTTAGTTCAATATTAACACATAGATTAATTATTTCAGTTTTAATGATGATAAAATCCATTTATATTCAACCTATATTTTACTGTTTAAGTGAAAAAATATGAAAATGACTTTGTGATAATAAAGGTTGTTGTTGGTCTACTAGAGGAATATATGCATGGCTGCTCTAAAGAAAATGAACTCCATCTATCTGTCATTTGAGAATGTTTGTAAGTTGCACTTAAGACCCTATTGTCTAACTCATACTATACCTAAAATATAACTATCCTAGAAGTGAGACCCATAAACTTAGGAATCTAATGAACTTGAAATACAAACTTTGTCCATAATTACTTGAATAACGATAAACCTTTGAGAAGTATCAGGGATGACTGGTTTCCTATAGGATTTATAGACTATCTATACCATCATGTTTTTTATTTTAATCCATTATTTATTCATTCATGGCATGAGGGCATGCCATACCTTCGGTCTGGGGGACAGAGTCTTAAGTAATATGGTCTTCATAAGCATGAATTATTACTAGTGGCGGAATTGTATGTATTAAGAAATCTTAAATAAAATGAAGTTGTTTTGGTCATCTCATAAGATAACTTTTTTTTCTAAGTTCTAGTTTTTTGTCGTAATAAATTTGGCTTAGTTTTGCTGAATGATTTTCTATAAACTATTTATGATCAAGCAGAGTTTTTGATTAAATGAAAGACCACTTCCGAATCATTCATGGCATGAGGACATGCCATACCTTTGATATGGGGGTATGTTGGGCCTCGAAATTGTCTTTTATAATGGTCTTATTTACATTAATTTCTGACCTATTTACTGTAATTTGATACATCTATGTTCAATAAGGTTGTCTTTTACTCTGTTTTATCAATTAAAATATCGTAAATGTAAAAAAAGACAAATATGTTATTTTTATGTATTAAATGTAGTATTTTGCAAATAATAGGCATTCTGCACTCCATTCAGCCCCTTCTTCCGGTCCTAAGTTTTGCACTAAGTTTAATAACATGTTTCTTATTGGTTTACTGCCTAGATTTAATTTTCTTCTCTGATTCTTGTTGGTTCCATGATATTTGCATATACAAATTAAAATTTTGAAATAATAATACATCTTTAACATTGTTTCAAATTTAACAAATAAACCATTAAGCAATAAAAAGGTTATTATTATTATTTAAATATATACTAATCCATTTCTAATATAAACATAACATAAAAGAAATAAACAAAACAAAAAAATAGTCATTACATAAAACAAAGTCAAACTACGTTTGAAATTT
>LPNX010009800.1:81699-95418 GCA_001517045.1 Pseudotsuga menziesii | reverse complement strand
CCGACATCGGACCAGCGCAACGGACTCCACCAACCTCTACATTGGAGGTAACTCTAATAAAAACACCATTACATATTTCATTACTGTCTTTTACTTCCTATTGTTTACTTTTTCTGCTTTAGCTTAGTTTTTACTTTCCAGTTTACTTTTTGTTTAATCGAACTGCTACTAAGGATTCCAGATTCCTTAGTAGGTGTTCATCAGCACAAGCTAGGGTGAAAACCCTAGCTACAACTTACACATGTATTATTTGTTGATGGTGTGCTACTGATGGGAGAAGGATCTTATGCAAATATTCATAATTTGGTAAAGATCTTGGAGACATATCAAAAGTCTACACGTATGTCTATAAACATAGAAAAGTCCAAATTGGATTTTAAAAACCTACCAGAAGAACTCCCGAGTATAGCAAGGGAATTGATCCCTTTTCCAACAGCTCCTATAACATAAGGGATCAAATATTTAGGCTTTTCTTTAAATCCAAATGCATATTATTTCCAAGATTGAATTTGGCTTTACAAAAAAGTATAGGCGATAATATCAATGTGGAAAAATCATTTTCTATCCATAGGGGGTCATCTAGTGCTGCTCAAAGCAGTGCTCCATAGCATACCAGTGTATTGGGCTTCAATAGCATATATTCTGAAGAGTATTCTGACAAAAATGAGGAAAAATTGTCTCTCCTTTCTCTGGACAGCAAGTAAACAAACATAAGGCATACCATTAGTGAAATGGACTACCTTAGTTCTCCCCAAATCAAGGGGAGGTTGGGGAATCAAGAATCCTGAGCTATTTTGTAAATCATTGGCTGCCAAATCGTTGTGGAGGATGGCAAAAAACCCGGATTCCCTATGGGGGTGCAATGAGATCCAAATATTGTCCTCAATCCTCTGTAGAAGAATGGTTCTGACAGCCCATCAAAATGCACAAAAATGGGTCGATCGGCTGGACAACATTTGTGCAAGCCTTTTTATTAGTCGGAAACTTGGTATCCTGGAAGATAGGTGATGAAAGGAGAATGTGTATAGGACAAGATCCATGGTCAGGATCAGGAGATGATTATAAGCTATTGGACCAACTAATATCTCAACTAACAGTTAAGAGTATTAGATCTTTCGAAAATGCAAAATCCCTACATCTCCAGACAAGAAGAAGAACGGAATGGAAAACTTCTCAAGGCCTGGGATTAACAGGATTATCAGTGATAGAATGGAACCACTATATAACCAAGTCAGTTAACTGTTTCATTCACCTAGAGGAGGAGGAGATGGACAAGCTCATATGGACTAAGAATGGAAAATATGGGAGCTTCTCTGCAAAAATGGGGTATGATGTTACGATGGAAAGAGAACATGATGGCATGGATCGTTGGTAGTGGGCGAAGATATGGAAAATACTAGGACCTCTGAAAACAATCTTAACGCCCTGGATGGCGATGAGTAAAACACATATTTCAATAAATTTGGAAAGATTTTATTTCAAGAGCAATGCCAGAATTGATTTTTTTGGTTATTTTGGAATTCTAGATCCACTGTTTAATTCCAAATTTAATGAAATATGTGTTGTAATAATCTGCTAACGTGGGAAGTGTTGTTAAAGAGGGGTTTCCACAGGCCCAGAGTTTGCATGTTAGGCAGAGTTGATAATGAGATGACATCTCATCTGTTCTTTTCTTGTGCTTATGCAGGCACTGTATGGGAAAGAACAACCGGCAAGATGGATTTCTCATCAAACCCGAGATTGGACTTGTCATTGGAACACATAATCAAGAACTGGTGGAATAATGATAGGGTACGTAACTACGAATCCCTTCCTGCTCTCTTTGTATTTACCATATAGGAAGCAAGGAATAGGGCAGTTTTTCAAAACACTTGGACTCCATTAGAGATAATAGAAACGATGCTTATGCAGAAGTTGATGGAACATTAAACAGAGCCTAAATCAACACCACAACGACTACTAGCAAATCCGTAAATTAACAAAACTATTTCTTGGGGATTTTTTATGGAGCTAGTCAAGGAGAACCACCGCTCGGGGGAGCGGGAGGAATGGTGTATCTGAATGAAGGGAAAAAAATAGAAAAAACATTTGCACCCAAACGAGGCTCAAACAACAAGGAATAATTAGCAGCACTCTGGGCAGTTCTAAGGCTAGCTATAGATAAACAAATAAAGAATTTGCAGTTTTTTGGGGACTCTTAAATGGTCATAGATTGGGCTACCAGAAAAATGTAGATCAACGCTCTGCACCTCCAAAACTTGTTGAAATCAATTAGGGAGAAAATAGCATCTTTTGAAACAATCCCCTTCAACCACATTTACAGGGAGTTAAATACAGAAGCAAATAACTTTTCAAAATCGACACTTGCACTCCCTCCTTGTCTAACGGAGGTAAAGGAGATAAGAAATGAATACATAGAAAATTAATACATATGATTATAGGAAGAATTAACAAAATTTCTAGAACAGAGGTGAAGAAAAGAGAGAATGATGAATTTCTTTTGTGAAAAATCAGAAAGCCTTATACTATGTCGAAAAAAGTGAAGGCTAAACATGGTTCTTTTGTTATGTATGCTCCTTGAGGGCAGTTCAAGTTTATTCAAACAGAATAAAGATATTTTTCCATATATATATATATATATATATAGATAGATAGATAGATAGATAGATAGATAGATAGATAGATAGATATAGATATAGATATAGATATAGATGTAGATATATTCCCACCAATATTATGATAATATATTAACAGAATTTGTTCAAGGGTTTGTATTCGGTAAACTATTTTGTTTACATAATCGTTTTGTTGTAATAACCAAATAAATCTTGAATCTATGTTAAGGGACTATAGGCTAAAATACTGACTTCGTTCTCCTAGTATTCTTTATGTTTATGTGTGTTCTTGGTTAGATATTCAATACCATAATTTATGTAAATCACCCTTAACTAGGAACGTATATACCTAATATGAATCTTTCAGTCGATCATTACCTATTGCATGTACATACATATTTTATTCCTTAACTAAGTGTACTCAATGATAAATAAGAAATAATTGAAATCAATTTGTAATATGGATTTTACCAAAAAGAATGATATAAACACAACTGTAAAATAAAACTGCAACTTAATCATTGTTACTAATCTACTATCTCTTCAGACATGAATATTGTGCATCCATTATCATAAAAAATGATTTACTCAAAATGGTCAGCAAATCTCAGAGGTGTGGAAAAATCGGAGGCAGTAAAAATTATGCCTTTCTGGCTCTCATCCCCAAAGAGAAGGAAGCTAATTCATTTGATAGGTTCCGGCCAATATCCTTGTGCAACATTGGATATAAAATTATTACTAAGATTATGGTCACCAGATTAAAACATATTATGCCAAATATTATTCCGGAGAATCAAGGCAGTTTCATTAAAGGAAGGAAGATTTGGGATAATATCATATTAGTGCAAGAGGCTATCCATTCTATCCTGAAGAACGACGACAAAGGAATGGTGGTGAAACTGGATCTCGCAAACGCTTTTGATAGAGTCAACCATTCATTTCTCTTTCAAGTAACGCTGAGGTTTGGATTTGCTCCTGAATTTGTCTCTTGGGTGAAGGCCTATATTAGCAAGCTGTGGATAGCCCCACTTATCAATGGAAGAGCTGCCCCCTTCTTTCAAGCTTCAAGAGGTCTGAGGAAAGGATGCCCACTCTCTCCTTTGCTTTATGCCATCCAGGCTTCGGTTCTAAGTTTTCAGCTGGAATATGCCAAGCAAGATCAGGATCTACCAGGAATAAGGATGGCTAGAGGGACTAAAGACATCAACCACGTGCAATTTGCGGATGATACTATCTTGCTTGGAGGATCTAGTCAAATTATAGCCGGTCAATTCAAGAACAAAACGAATCATTATTGCCATGCCTCAAGAAGCAAAATCAACTTAAGGAAGAGTCAGATTTTTGGATGGAATATAAATCCTAGGGAAATGTCAGATATCTCCCAGATTCTTAATATGGATGGAATTGTTAGCTGGGATTCCTTTAAGTATCTAGGGGTCCCTATTTTCAAACTCAAACCTAAGAGTTCAGCCTGGAATCCTATTGTGGAAAAAATCAAAAAGAAAATCACGGGATGGGGGACAGCCTGGTTTAATCTAGCTGGGAAGGTAGTGTTAATTAAATTTGTTCTGAACAGATACCTGCTTTACCAATGCTCCCTTCCTCTTGCTCCGGTCAAAATTATAAACCATAATGAAGGCTTGTTGAGATCATTTCTCTGGCACGGTGGGAACAATGGAGGGGGCAAAAAAATTTCTTTGGCCAGTTGGAAAACTATCAAGCTACCTAGGCCGGAGGGAGGTCTACAAATCAGAGATCTAAGAATGCAAAACCTGGCCATGGGAGCCAAGTTGCTCTGGAACCTGCTCAACCCAAAACCTTCCTGGTGTAGTTGTGTACTAAAAAGTAAATGCTTCCCCAGAATGAGGTTCAGATGTCTGGAGGGGGAGCATATGAGAAAAAATGGATCTCCTATATTTAATCTCTGTAAAAAAATGCTTCCCCAATTCATTGATAAGCTATACTGGATACCGGGCAACGAGAAACTGATCAATTTCTGGCAGGACGCGATTCTTGGGAAGCCTCCGCCACGCCTCCCATGATTGCAACATTGGATGGAAGCGTTGGGTTATAAAACCATCTGGAATGGGACTTGGAACCTCCAAATCGATGGGTCGGATGGGCATTGTCGGACTGTCCAGATGAGTTAGAACCTGAAAAAACTCTGTTGCTTAACCATTTGGCTGAGATTGCTCCGGTGACAAAATCCATGAAGGAGAGGTGTGCCTGGGGAAGGAAAATAGGCAGCTACTCGGCGTCTGAGGGATATCATACCTTTGCAGTGAATTACAATGTGCCTGTCAATCTTGAAATATGGAACTATTTGTAGAATTGTAGAACTCTGCTGAAAATTGAGATGTCCATTTGGACGTTGATGCACCAAAGAGTGCTAATCGGTGAGAACTTGGAGAAAAGGGGGTTCGCTATTCGATTCCTCTACCCTCTCTGTGCTGAAGCTTCAAAAAATATCAACCATATTTTTCTAAAGTGCCCGTATGCAATCTCAGTCTGGAAGGAAGTGATGAAGTATGGGGGTGACGGGATTCATTGGCCTGAAAAAATTCAAGACTGTTTTCTCAATTGGAATAAAATGTATCAGGGAGAGTTGGCTCAAAAAAAAGGACTGATAGCATGTTGGACGAAACTCCCTAAACTAATTTGCTGGTGCATTTGGATAGAAAGAAACCATAGAGTCTTTCAGAACAAGAGCCAGCCATCATGGAAGATTGCTACTAAAATAAATGCTTTACTCGGTGAGGTGGTAAGTATCTCAAAGATACCAAATAATAAAGATGACTTGACAGACAAAGAAAAAAATTGGATGCATAGACTTAATATACATGTTGTAAATAGTTTTGCTGTTAAAAAATTGGATGAATGTGATGTTAGGCTGGACAAGTCTCAATTTGAGAACTGGCTTAAAGAACGAAAGATTTTTAAATTGTTTTTTTACGGAGCCTCAAAAGGGAATCCGGGAAGAGTGGGAGGAGGAGGAGTTGTCATTAACCCCGTCGAGAAACTTGAGATTGAATACTACTAGAATATCAAATACGACTCGAATAATATGGCTGAGGATTATGGGCTCTGGCAAGGTCTCAAGCAGTTGCAAAACAAAGGAGTTGATGAGGTAATGGTTTTTGGAGATTCCAGGTTAATTATTCAAGCGTTGAATGGGGGAAGAAGGGGTAAAAATGAGCGAACTGAAAGGATGATCAATAGAATTAGGTCCATGGCCAAAATGTTCAGGAAGATTGAATTTTTTCATATTCTTAGGGAGCTAAATGTGTTGGCAGACATTGCAGCTAATAAATATATAGCTATAGGTGTCAATGATCTTATTGTAAACTCGGTTGTAAGCACAGATATTCCTCCTTAGCGTTGTAGGTTAAACGCCTGAAGGAAGGAGAGATTATTGGTAGCTGGTTGTAACTCGTTTCCTGTTTAGCGATTTCTCTACTGAATTATTTTTAATAACATAACTGTTCTTGTAAATATAAAAATACAAATATTGTGCATCCATTATGAAATGCATCATCAACACTTTTCACATTTATTCCTCGAAAATAAAGTTACTACAATAAATATACAAAGATTAAGTTTAAGTTGAGCATATCTTAAGGTTCCGAGGGTGAAAATAGAATTTGAGCAACTACGCTCCTCTCAACCTAGGAAACTTCAAAATTATGTTTCAGACTACAAAGTTTCCACCCCCTTTCCCAGAACCACAGTTCGTGTTTTTCACTTTCTCATCTTATCAAGTCACCACTAGTCATTAGTCAAATTCAGTTACTTACAGAACCTAGCACACTTCTACGTGCTCACTAGTGGTTCCTTTTTTAGAGCCTAACACTTTGCAAGTGTTCTCTGGAAGCTATGCGCTATTTTCAATAACCTAATTTAGAGCCCACACCCTTTTAGTGCTCTCTGGCAGTTCTTTCTTGTCATTTCTTGTTCTGCATTCATTACTTCTTTTGCCTAGGGCTTAATAGCTAGTAATTGCCTCCTCCTAAGACTCACCACTTGTCTTCTTAAAGATAATTGAATATTCGATTACTAACACGAAATTAGGTTTTGTCAATTAATTCCACGATTGCCCAACTTTTATTTCCAAACATTCACAATTTACTTTTTAAATAATGTTTTTACAATATTTATCACAAATTAAAACTTAAACAAACAAGGTATTACAAAGAATTTATAATTTAAAATATATAAATTAATTTATTTTTTATTTTTTAAATAAACTGAATATATTGAAATCAATAATTTTAAATAAATATAATAATAATTAAAAAAAATTAACCTATTAAAAATAACATGTCATTTTTTTTTACATTATAAAACTAAAATCAATAATAAACAAAATAATGATATGATAATGGAACCTATTAAAAACAACATATGTTATTTCTTTTATTTTAGATTGTGACATGGGAACCTATTAAAAATAGTATTTTACATTGTAACATGCAAGAGTATAATCAACTTCTCATTTAACTATGAAATGGGTAAATAAAGAAGATTTTAAAATTTAAAATTAATTTTTTTTAATTTTATAAATAAAATAAATATTAATTAATAATTAATAATTTTAAATAAATAAATTTAATAATTATATTTAAATAAACTTAATAATAATTATATTTTTTGAAATTATTAAAAATAACATGTCATTATTATTTTTATTATAAAATTAAAATTAATAATAAACAAAATAATAATTATAATCTTTAAACCTGTTAAAAATAACATGCTTAATAATCAAACCTATTAAAAATAACATGTCATTGTTTTATTTGGGAACCTATTAAAAATAGCATGCCATTGTTTTATTTTACAGTGTAACATGGGAGAGTGTAATGACTAGTTAAATTTATGAATAAACAAAATAATAATGATGTCTTTAATTTGAAAGGGGAACATGGGAGAGTGTAATGACTAGTTGTTTTAATAGTTTCAACCACCTTTTAAATTACATATTATAAATTAAATTATTTATTATAAATTTTTGTAGATATCATTTTATAATGAATTTAATTTTTAAATTTATGGATTTTTTATATAATAATTTTATTATTAAATAGTTTTATTTTAAATTTAGATTTATTAAGTACTTGAAAAATTCAATTTCTTGAGGTGTAATCTTTTATCTTTCTTTTACATTAAAGAAATGATTACACCTCAACAAGTTGGATCATTATTCATGCTTAATAATTTAAGTTTAGATAAATTTATGCTAGTTTTATATATTTATTATATGAATAGATAATAAAAATAATAAAAATAAATAAATAAATAACTACTTTTTATTTTTCATAAGTTATGAGTCCACATGAGAATGTAGTGAGAACATCTCTCCCATACTAGGTTGTAAGCACTTCCCTACTTTTAAGTGTAAATGTTTTGATATATAGATTAATGTTCTTAATGTTTTTGAAAATTTTAATAATAATACTAATTAATTATATTGTGATAATAAATTTAAAATAAATGTTACCATACACAAACATTAAATATATAATATATAAGTTCATGTTAATTAATATTCTTCTCAACATTAATTAGTGATTTTTTTATTATAAATTTATAATAAGAGTCAACAAATATTAACTAGCACACCCACATAGTTTGTGGTTGGATCACGTTGATAGGAATCAAATGGTTGAGAGATAGTTATGTAATGGAAGAGAGTTCGAAGAAAAAAAATTATTCGTCATATTCTTTTAGTTAAACAGGTTCCACTCTGAGTTATCCATGCCTAGCTACATGTTATCACAGACATTCTTCTTGTTATCCATTTATCAACTATAAATTATTTTTTATATTATTTTTCTTTTTATTTCACATTCTTCTAGTTATCTGTTCCAATTTTGAACGACATCCATATAATCACTCTCGACGGTACCCTTGTCTCATCCTCGTCCGTAAATGAAAAAGCATAGCCCATAGTCCACCCCAAATCTCAAATAAAAACGTTTATCGACGTGTGTGTGTGTGTGTGTGTGTGTGTGTGTGTGTGTAATCATAGTAATATAACATTATGATTGCATAATATATATAACCCATCGTTCATAATCATGCAGGGCATTAATGGCAGTACCACCTGTGATAATAGCCTCTAATTCAAGGAAGTAGTGATTGAAACGAATAATGCTTAATCACGTTTTGGAGCATTGATCAAAACTAGGGTTAATCGTGGGCTCGACTCTGGCCGTCGACGTCCATGGATCCCCCTGATCCTGAAGGATTTGATGAACACTTTCACCGAATAGTCACATCTTCTGCACCTCCATCGTCCAGCGCCCCTTCCTCCTCTTGCTTTGTCAAGTGCTCAGAAGTTCCGAATGTTAAGCTTTCTTCTACTGCCTCTAAGAGGAAGGCAGATACCTTATCTGAAAAAGGCTTGATAGGATTGCTCACAGGGTTGTGGCACTCTCCCAGATCTATAGAAGTATGGCTCAATAAAAACTGGAGACCCCTCATTCGAGGGGAAGTGCAGCAAATCTTCTGTGGAAAGGGGTATTTAGTTTTCATGTTTGAAAATAAGGAGGATCGAGATCTTATTTTCAGGAATGGGCCATATTTCATGGGGCCAAGAGGGATGTATCTTAACAAATGGGATCTCTCCTTTGATCCTGTAAAAGACATTCCTAAGCTAGTGTCGGTATGGGTGAAGCTACCCCATCTCCCATTACATTGTTGGAATGATGAGGATTTCCATGCAATAGGGAACACTCTAGGGAAATACATAGACAAACCATAGCCAAAAGCCCAAATGTTCGCCTGTGCAAGGATATGTGTGAAATTCGATTCGGAGAAAGGGCTTCCATAAGCCATAAATTTGTCAATAGACGGATGGAACCATATGCAGACTGTGGATTATGAGCAGATACCCTTTAAATGCAAGTATTGTCACGAATATGGGCATTTTTCCAAGTTTTGTACAAAAAATCCAGACAAATCCAACGTGGAAGAGAGCCCTAAAGAAGGATGGAATGTAGCAAGCAAAAAAAGGGGAGCAAGAGGATCCCCAACGCATCCATCAACCTCTTCGGCAAAGAATGCAACCGAAAACGAGTTTCAAGCTCTAGCAAACGAAGAAATTGAAGTTGTGGAACTCCTTGAGGGACAAGAAACAAAAATCCCACGGGAGGAGGAAGCCCCAAAGGAAATGCCTCCTCTTGGGCTGAATGAACAAGGGGATAAGGGTACTCTAGCTCAAACGCAATCTGAAACGTGAACCAAATCATCAACAAATAATGGAGGTACTAACACCCGGTCAAGGACAAAGGCAACAACGTAGGAAACCTCAGAAAACTCCAATGAAGAACCAGAGCCGCAAACAAAAAAAGGAAGGAGGTCCAATAAAACAGTTAGAGAGCAGGAAGCAGCAAGGGATAGAGCAACAGGAAAGCATTCCAACATAGAATTTCTAGTAAGAAACCCATAGGATAATAAATACCTTCTTACCCCTGAAGAAGAGAAAAAGGAAAAGGAAAGGGCTCTACACCAGCATAGGAAATAATGAAGCTGGTCTCTTGGAATTGTCGAGGACTAGGAGGAAGCCAGAAGATAAAAGTGGTAAAAAGAATAAAATCAATGGAATCCAACTCCATCCTCCTCATCCAAGAGACAAAGAATACTACTGAAGACAGTTTTTCAATAATGAAAAAAGTTTGGCCAAAAGGAGAAGGGAAATATATAAGCGCGACTGGGGCTTCAGGAGGCATTCTCACCTGGTGGGATGAGGACAAATTTTCAATGTGCTCAGCAATTGAAAGCAGGAACTGGCTCTTTCTGGAGCTAGTAGACAAGGAAAATAAGGAAGTCCTTTGGGTGGGGAATATAGAGTTGGATTTTCTTAACATGACTACATCTTCCTGATTTTGGAAAAGTTTGGTTTCCCTCCTACCTTTGTCAAGAAAATCCAAGCCTACATAAGTTCCCCCTGGATAGCTCCTCAAATCAATGGAAGGCCCTCTGACTTCTTCAAAGCCAAAAGAAGGACCAAGCAGGGCTTCCCTCTTTCTCCTTTCCTCTACATATTAGTGGTTGACTCTTTGAGCATAAGACTCAATAGACTCCTTGAGGAAGGAACGATTCCAGGGCTCTCCTTTAAAGCAGGGATTCAACCCATTAACCACGCGCTCTTCGTTGATGAATCCATCTTGTTGGGGAGTGCATCCACATGAATCACAAGGAACTTTATAAAATCTTTGGATCTCTTCCTTCTTTCATCGGGCAGTAAGGTGAATTTCGATAAATGTCAACTCTACGGGTGGCACAGTAATGTAAATACCCTCAGAGATATCTCCTAGATTCTTGACATAAAATTCAACCATGACTCGACACACTTCAGTTATCTGGGAATACCTATCACTAATAAATCCTTTACACCAGCCATGTGGAGACCGGTAATTCAAAAAATCAAAAATAAGATTCTCTTCCTGGGTTCTCGTTGGCTCAAGATCGCAAGGAAAATCACTCTTATCCAGTCAATCCTGTCCTCCTATCCCATAAATATCAACTTTATGATCCTTGCCCCTAATATGATCACAAACAGTATAAGCATGGAGATAAGAAAGTTTCTTTGGCAGGGAGGTGAAATTCAGAATAAAAATTATCACCTAGTTAAATGGGATGTCGTCAAGGCTCCTAAACTAAAAGGAGGATAGGGCATTAGAGATCCATAACATATGAATAAATATCTAGGAGCTAAATTGGTATGGATATTGGCTACAGGAAATAGGGATTGGTGGAAAGAGGTTATTATAAAAATATATATAAGGAAGCCACGCTCCACAATTTGCAGTCATCCTTCGGAAGCGCAAGGCACTTCAATCTGGAAGCTCTATAAAACCTCTCTTAAGTTGATACAAACAGACTTCCATTGGACTCCCAGTAATGGTAAGAAGATCAAAGTCTGGGGTAACAGAATCCCTGGTAACCCTCCGTTATCTTCCCTCCCTTCAATGGAGAACCCTTCCAAATGGGCAATCGATAATGGTTTTATGACACTTTTTTATCTATCCACCTGGGATCGGCAAGGAAATTGGAACAGATGGAAAGTGCTCCATCTGCTTGAACATTTAAAACATGATATTGATCACCTGCTACCTTTCCTCCATGGTATGGCCCCCATCAGCAAAAGTTCCAGAGACTCCATTGGGTGGGGTAGCAATGGAATTTACACTGTCAAAGAAGGCTACAAACTGCTGAAAACAAATACAATCATCGCTTCAGCAAAACTTTGGGAAAAGGTTTGGAACCCGGATTGTATTCCCAAATTCAATTGTTTTATATGGTTGTTAACGCATAACAAACTTCTAACTGCAGATAATCTCAGAAGAAGAGGAATAGAAGGCCCCTCCAGATATGCCCTATGTAATGCAGATATGGAGACCGTCCAACATCTATTTCTTCATTAAAAAGTCTCCCCCCAAGTTTGGAGGTCCATCTTACATCTGGCTTGTGCTCATTTCAAACCCCCAGACTCCCTTGGTTAGCTTTTAATAGCCTAGGATATACTCTATACAGGAACTCTAAGGAAAAAAACCAAACTTAAAAAGACTTTGGAATGTCATACCAAAAATATATATGTTGGAAGATTTGGTTGGCAAGGAACAAATCAATATTCAAAGAAGAAAAGGTGGTCATAAGCCGGATAGTCTCAAAGACTATAGGAATGACAGTAGAAAAATTAGCTACAAGAGGTTTGGGATCCCCAGATTCAGAGGACATTTTGGCTCATGTTTCCAAGTGGTGTGGCATTTTCTTTCAAAGGAGTTCCCCTCGGTCCAAAAGTTTCTACTCCATCTAGCCCTGGGAGATCAGGAAAAACTTTACTGACCTTACAAGATGGATTAAGGAACAAAACTCCTACTCTTTATTCTTTGATGGTGCCTCAAGAGGAAACCCAGGGGAGGCATGAGCAGGGGGGGTCATTATGGACCCAAGAGGACAAACGATAAAAACATTTGCATGGGGATTGGGAAACAAGACTAATAATGAGGCTGAGTGGCTAGCTCTTTTCCAAGGATTAGAAATGACATGCACAAGTTCCATCTCAAGTTTACTAGTCTTTGGAGACTCTCACCAGGTAATCCTTAAAATGAAAAATGGCTACACAACGAGATCCATTAAATGCAGAAGGATTTGCAGCAGGATATCTCAGCTACATATTCCTAAGAACACAACCTTCTTCCATATTTTAAGAGCAAGCAACGCTAAAGCATACTCATTAACAAATAGGGGGGCTTCTCTCCCTCAAGGCTCCATTTTATTAAATGATGAGGAAGCTAGTATCAAATATATCCCCTAAGTTTCAAAAAGGATCACTTGTCATCCATCTAGGCCATGCCATGGAGTCTCATTTAACTGATAGGCTCATGTTTTTTGTTTTCCATTCTCTCTTGGAAGCTTTAGCAAAACATTCCACTCAGCTAAATGATCGTCATCTCAACCAAATGGTTGTATTCACTCTCAGAGATCAGTGCACAGTCCTCTGCACATGAATTGGCTCCTCAACGACTTAGTATGCATTGTCTTTATCATATAAATTATTCTTTGTCTATACAAGAAGGTGAGAACTCTCTCGACGTGGAAGAGCGGGTCCCAATACCGTTTTTTAAGCTTGTTGTTAGGGTGTTTCCGGCCACAGTTAACGCAACCTCCCTACTTCTCTTATGGCAGGTTGATGTATTTAGAGACTCGCCTAAGCTCCTTTCCTGGTCGATTTTTGTGGGAAGATACTCGACATTAATCTTTGCTGGTGCAAAACAAGAAGTGTATCGATTTTTGCCTGAAAGTGTTAAGAGTATTTAGATCCTAGTTGTCTGTTTAGTTGGTGATCGAGTGTATTGGGAATTGAGAGAATCACAATCCAGAAAGCAGTTGGTGAACAAGATAGATCACAAGCAGGAGGATATTAAAAAAATGGGGTAGCTGGTCCAGGGAAGCCACGTCCAGGACAACTTAGAATCAGTGGATCAAAGAATGGAAGAAGACTCAGACACCCAGCCTACCCAGCCTATTTAGTCCATGTTTTTCTGTATAGTCTTAAATCAGCAATTTATACGAGTATATCCTCCATCGGGGAATTTTC
>LPNX010009800.1:70867-81410 GCA_001517045.1 Pseudotsuga menziesii | reverse complement strand
TGATAGATAGATCCGGGTTTAAGATAGATCCATTATGTTAATACACTTAAGAATTGTAATTATTATTTTTTAATTTCCACTTAAAAAATTATAATCAATTTATTTTATCCAAATAATATTTTAGAAGTGAATGTATCTTTTAACAATTTAAGCCAATTAAATTTAGCCAAATAATTGTAAGTGTTATCTTTTTCACCTAAGTTATTTTCTCATAAATAACATGTTAATCTCATAATAAATATATCAATAAAATGACTTGAGTCCCTCTTATTGACTTAACCTTATATCTAGAATTTACAATTTCAGTCTCCATTTTCTCATAAACTACTCATCATAATTACTATTTTATTATCATTTTAAAATTAACTTGAATATTTTGCTCTCCTCCCATGCCTCCATTAAAATCAAATAAAAATTACTAACAAAAAACTCCTAACCATATACATTCTATTGTCATCACAATTATTATTACGCCAATGTGTTTTTACAATGAAGCAAGTTTTAGACAACTTCATTGCCCTTTCAACAAATTGTTTCCCACCACGTGTCCACTTATCAATGGTCTCTCTTACCAATAAAATTTTCCCACCTGTTTGTTATTTAAGGAAAAGGAAGGCAGAGAGGATAGGTTAGATGGTTGCCTAACCTCTTTAAATTTGGTGAAGTTATTCAGCTACCAAACATACTAGAAATGCGTAAAACCATTGGGGAGGTCGCCAAATGTCCCTATCAATGATCATCTGTAATAAACCCCAAATCCTCAAGTAAATCTTTTTTACTTCATCTAACCAATCAAGTGATGTCAATGATTATTATTCCCTGCAAATATGGAATAATGTAACTGACTATGTTTTGAAAACAGTACAACTTATAACACATATTTTTATGCTAACGTTTTTAATTTTATACCAGGTTTTTCCGTAAGTTTTAAAATTCCACCTCTTTATCTGTGTAAATTGGATCATTTTGACATAAGCATTCGTTTTCTACTGTCGAAATGGATAATATTGAAGCGAATTTGAATGTAACGGAATTTCACGGCTTCTCTGGATTAATTGGATCATTTGGACATGGATACACGTTTTTTACTATCAGATTGCATGATTTTACATCAAATTTATCTATGTTACCAAATTTCATCGTTTCTGTGATGCCTGAAAGAATGATGTGCGGCAGATACTTTCACCTCCTCCTCTTATAGTCATCAAGTAGATCTTACATTCACTATTTTTATTTTTATTTTTTTATCTTTGATGTATTACTTATTTTGTGTATTTTATTTTTAATGTTTTCACATTAGTGTAGTGCAACCCTATAGCTTGAGATCATTGTTTGTACTTCTTTGTCCCTTTGACCTACTCTCTTTGATCATTTGTTGGACCTTAATAATTTTTACTACCTGTAACTCCTATCCGCTTTGACCCATTCTCTTCGGTCATCTGCTAGACCTTAATAATTAAAAAAAAAACTGGGTTAATGGATTATTTTGCCTCAAATATTTGTTTTCTACTGTTTAATTGGATAATTCTGCAACGAATTTGACCATTTGATATAAATATTCGTTTTATATTGTTAGAATAGAATCATAGTAATTTTCGAGTGAAGTTTACTCTGTTGTGAAATTTCACGTTTTCTCTGGCTAAATTGGATCCTGTTGACATAAATATTCATTTTCCACTGTCAGATTGCATCATTTTGCTTGAAAGTTGATCCATTATGAAATTTCACGATTTCTCTGGGTAAATTGGATCATTTTGACATAAATATATGGGAGTAGTCTAACGGGTCGATGATTTCGCCCGGCGTTAGACTACTCCGTCTACCCACTGTCACCGTCAAGGAGTCCCGACCTTCGGCCTCCGGCACCTCAGCGAAATCACATCAGGAGAGAGGTGGGTCCATCAATTGTCAGGAAATGAACGCTATCGTGGATTTCCTGCCGATCGCCATCCCGTCGCCGTAGCCAACGCCCCAGCATTTACTCCACCACCTCGCGGGTTGGTGGCTACTCCCTCGTCGACCCGAGTTCCCTGCTGATGCCAACAATACTCTGCATCCATCCCCTGCTCCCTCACTACTCCATACCATTACTGGTGTCGCTTCTGTTGTCTTCAGACTCTGAAACGCAGGAACACGCAGTAACAGCACTCCTGAATCTGTCAATCCACGATGCGAACAAAATGACAATAGCCTCCCAGGGAGCCATACCCTACATCATAGAGGTGCTTCAAAATGGTGGAACCATGGAGGCCCGTGGCAATGCTGTGGCCGTGCTCTTCAACCTCTCGGCAGTGGACGAAAACAAGGCCAAAATTGGGGCATCGGGCTCCATTCCTGCCCTGGTCAACCTCCTTCGCGACGGCAATTCCATGGCGAAGAAGGACTCCGCTTATGCTCTCTTTAACCTCTATATCTACCGTGAAAACAGGATTCCCTGTGTGAGAGCGGGCATGATTCCTGTGCTACTGAAGCTCGTTTTCAACCATAGCGAACTCCTGGTGGACGAATCCCTGTCGCTCCTCACCATTGTTGCTGCCCACCACGAGGCGGCCGAAGCAATGGGGAACGCAGGAGCAGTACCGTGCTTAATGGACATTATCAAAGACAGTTCTCAACATCCTCATAACAAAGAAAACACAGTGGTTATTCTGCAGGCTATCTGCTCGAACAATCGATCGCATTTCAAGGAAATGCGAGGTGATCGAAATGGGTACATTAATGCATTGATCGATCTCAGCAAATGCGAAACTTCAAGAGCTCAACGAAAGGCTGCGGCCATTTTAGACAGAATGATGAAGCAAGAGCACATGTCTACCATATAGTATGAGTAAACGAAGAAAGCAGCGACATTTTCCCATTTTATTTCCGATCGTCTCAACTTCATATAATCAGGTAAATAGTATGTACATAGAGCTCAGCATGTTCACACCACTTTGAATTCTGTGTGTAAATTCTTTTCGTGATTGTCCTTCCCACTGCACATAATGATTCAAGTTCGATTCCGATAACGGGCATGCTAAATTCCCTTGAAATTTTGTCCAAAAATGAATCTCCAGTTCTTCTTGATTAGATTCAAATTGCTTACATTTACAATAATCAGAGCTCTAATTCATTTTTAGAGTCCTTGTAACTTTGATGTAATTTTGCGGTAACTTGTATTTAAAGGTTCGCTATAGCAATCATTCTTGAACTCCCAATGGTTCGGCAAAGATTCTTGTAGCTCTGTTTGAATTTTCTTTAAATTTCGTTCTTGAACTCCCAATGCTCGACTTGTAGCTCCGTTTGAATTTTCTTTAAATTTCAAGTTTCAGATGCTTAAAGCTCTTCGGCTTTAAGTTACTGAATGTGTTATCATGGAACTTCAAACTCTTTTTTCTTGGACTCCTCATGGATGGATCCTATGGGGATAAAGGAAAATGACAAAATCTGATCAGGATGAGTTGTGCTTGGAGATAATTGTAGATTGTAATATTCTTGCCTATAAAGTTGCTTTGTCTTTTTGGGGATATCATTAGTTGTTGGTGTTGAAAGTTGTCTTAAGTGGACAGGAGAGGTCTGCGTTGTATGCTATTTAGGTTTTGGGTTTTGTTATAAGTTTATATGAATTTGTCATAAATAACTTGTTAGCAATGAAAATCCTATAACAATTGCATATGTAGTATGAAGACTCTTAAGCACTATTTGTAAGAATTGGTGGGCTTTCACAGGACCAGTGTTCTCTAACAAAGGAGAGTATTGTATCTTATTGCGCAAACCAAATCAGTTGCCTTGATATCACGAAACTTGTTTGCAGTAAGGTTTTGTCGGCAAGATTTTTTCTATGAGGTAAGGTAAGATTTTTTCAATATGTTATAAGGTTTTGTTGGTAATATTTTTTCTATGAGTTAAGGTTTTGTCTATGAAAGGTTGTGGTATGCAGAACTATGTGTTTGAATTTCCTTCCAATATGTTATGAAAATATAATGGAAACCACAAAGTGTATTTTCAACATCATAGACAAATTTACTTTAATTTTATAATTTACTTTAATTCTAAAATTAGATACAACTCTTTGATCATAAAATTAGTAATATGAACTAAACAGCATGGAATGAGTCCTTAGTAATATGAACTAAAGAGCATGGCATGATTCCTCTAATTTTTAATATGAACTAAACAGCATGGCACGAGTCCAAGAGGAAGTTTCCAAGATGAAGTTTTTAATATGAACTAAACAGCATGGCACGAGTCCAAGAGGAAGTTTGAAGACAAATTTACTTTGATCATAAAATTAGTAATGTGAACTAAACAACATGGCATGAGTCCAAGAGGAAGTTTGAAGCAAGTTGGAATTACATAATAATATTTGGATGATTTAGTTGGAATTACATAAAAATATTTGGATGATTTCATTGTTGCATGACGTAAAGTTATGGAAGTTTGAAGTTTGGAGCAAGTTGGAATTACATAATAATATTTGGATGATTTAGTTATTCCATTATGTTTTAAAGTTCTCAAATTTGAATTTTGGATTTTGGAAAATTTTAATTACATATAAAGATACAAGAAATAATTTTATTTATTTATTATTAAATTTATATTTATTATTATTATTATTATTATATTTAATAATTTTATTTATTTATTATTATCAATCTCGCTAATGACCAAATGGCACATTTGTCTCACTTGAATACTGAAAGGAGGAGGATCTTGGAACACATCCAACTCACCTGGCAATTAAAAAACAGAATCAAATGGGCTCAGCAAGGAGATGCGAATACTAAGTTTTTCCATGCTGTTGCATCAGGGAGAAGGATACAAAATTCGATCTGGTCTCTTGAAGGCCCTGATGACAATTTGATTGAGGATGAGGTGTCTCTCAAGGCTCTAGGACAGACTCACTTCGCTGCCATTTTCAAAGATGATGGTTCTGCTAGTCTTGAACATCAACTTAAAGTCATCTCTCTCTTTCCTCGGCTTATCCCTGATGAACACTCATCTCTCCTCTCTCGGCCTGTGAGTATTCTGGAAGTTGAGCACTCTCTTAAAGCCTTTAAAAAAGACCGCAGCCCAGGTCCGGATGGTTGGCTCGTTGAATTCTATTTGCATTTCTTTGATCTCTTGGGCCCTTCTCTTCTTAAGGCTGTTGACCTAACAAGGATCACTGGTTTTGTTCCCCCTTCCCTTAACTCGACTTTCCTAGCTCTTATCCCCAAGAAGGACAAACCCCAGTCTTTTGCTGATTTTAGACCCATATCCCTGTGCAATATTCTTTACAAACTCATTGCTAAAGTTATTGCTGGGAGACTCAAGCCCTTCCTTAACCTGGGCATCTCATAGGAGCAATTTGGCTTCCTTAAAGATCGCCAAATCTCTAAGCCAATTGGTATTCTTTAAGAGGTACTTCATTCAGTAAAGTCAAATAATCTTTGTGCCTTTGTTCTTAAGCTTGACCTTTCAAAGGCCTTTGACCGAGTGGACTGGACATATGTCAGATTGATACTAATACAAATAGGAATTCCTCTTCTCACTGTGTACTGGATTATGGGATGCCTCTCTACTGTCAATTTTTCGGTCTTGGTCAATGGAACTCCCTCATCTTTCTTCCCTGCTTCTCGTGGTATTCGCTAGGGCTTCCCCTTATCCCCCCTCCTCTTCATCCTTGTCATAGAGGGCCTTAGTCTGCTTATCCGGGATGCTAGGTCTAATGGTCGGATCAAAGGCATTCATATCTCGCCCTCTCTTGCTATTTCACACCTTCTCTTTGTTGATGATGTGATCTTGATGGGCTCTGGTACCCTCCTTGATTGCGCAGCATTTGAGGTGATACTAGAGACATTTTGCAAAGCATCAGGTATGGTGATTAATGTTGATAAGTCTTGCTTTCTTCACTGCAATCTTGATGAAGCTTGCTTGAATTCCCTAGCTAGTGCTATTCCTTATAGATTGAAGCCTCTCCACTCGGGTTTCACTTATCTAGGTTTCTTTTTAAAACCTCTTGGGTATTGGGTCAATGACTGGCTATGGATTTTCCAAAAGTTGGAAAAAAGGATCAGCCACTGGACTTTCCAGTACCTCTCCCTTGGGGGCAGATTGGTTCTTGTAAACTCTGTCTTATCTAGCATATTAGTATATTGGATGAGTCTCGCTCCTCTCCTTGGGACTCCTCAGTTAACAACAGAAAGTACCATTTGGTTTGCTGGAATGACCTCTCACGGCCTAAAAAATCTGGAGGCTGGGGTATTAAAAATCTCCTCTGGTTCAACATTTCTTTGTGCCTCAAAAATATTTGGAGAATACTACATTCTGATGGTTTGTGGTCTCATGTCATTCACACTAAATATTTGAAATGTACTCCGGTTATATATTGGCTCAAAAATAAGCATTTCATTTCGCGATATGCCTCTATCTTCTAGAGAGGTTTTGTGCAGATACTACCTTGGTTGGGCTCCTACTTGACTTGGCAGGTGGGAGATGGCAAAAATATCCTCCTCGGAATAGACCCAATTGTTGGTATTCAGTCCTCGCTCAATCTTCCAGAGGATTTGAGAACTTATTTGGAAGATCTGAATATATGCACGCTTTCTCAGGCTCGGAACACTGTTCTTCCAGCGAAGAGTTACTGGTTATCTGCAGATGACTTAGAACTTGGGGGCTCTTACCATTATATTTGGGATGTTTTTATTAAGGAAATTCAGGGAGATAGCATCCGCCTTACTGACAGCCCTGATACTCTGTTATGGTCTTATAATAAATGTCAGGGTCCTCTTTCTGCCAGAGCTACATATGACTGTATTATTAGTTCTTACTCTCCACCTGTTGTAACTCTTGATGATTCCTTTCTTTGGAACAGAAATATACCCAGCAAAATTTCTTGTTTCATATGGCTCACCATTCAGAATAGGATCCTCACGTGGGAGAATCTACAGAAAAGAGGTGTACAAGGCCCTGGGATCTGCGTCCTCTGCTGTTAGAATGAGGAGACAGTGGAACATTTATTTGTAAATTGCTGTGTATGGAGAACAATTGTTGTACATGTGTGCAATCTCCTTAACATCAATGATTTTTCCCCAGCAATTACGATTGTTGAAATGATCAGTAACTGGATTTCAAACCTGCCAAGAAACTCGTATCTGCTTTCCCTTCCTCTTCACATGATGTGGATTTTTTGGAAAGCTCGCAACCGGACCATATTTGAAGGAGAAAAAAGGATTGTTTTTAGTTTGATCCAGCAAGTTATTTCTACTGTTAAAGCCTTTTATTTTGGTGCTGTTACGAAGAAGAACCGTGAAAGGAAAATTGGTAGGACACCGGTTATGATCTATCCTTGTGGATTTATGGATGGTGCCTCCAACTGTATGATTGCTGGTGCAGGTTACTGTATTTTTATAAATGAGTCACATCACTTGGATTTCTCGCTGGGGGTTGGATATGGAACTAACACCAAGGCTGAATTGCTCAGTTTGTGGGCTCTTCTCCTCACCTCCCAAATGATGGGCATCCCTCTTGCCCATGTCTTCGGTGATTCACTTGTAATCATCAACTGGGCTAGAGGAACGACTGCGATCTCCCCACCAGAGCTCATACATTGGTGTAGGGAGACTAAAAATCTCTTCGTCAGCTTTCAGAACCTGTCATTCTCCCACATCTATCGAGAGCACAATCGGTTGGCTGACCGCCTATCTAAAACTGCGCTGTCTCTTCCACAGGGCATTTGCAATTACAAGGAATTTTTTGAGAACCATTTGGTTACTCAGGATACATTTCAGCTTTTCTGAGATTGAATTTGAGATTGCTTTCTCTCATATATATGATTTTGTATTGTTAGAGAGAACTCTTTTGGATTGCTGTTCAGCTCCTATTGACGCTCGGTAGATGTGGATGTTTTAGACAGGTCTCTCTTTATGATGAGACAGTCTTCTGATGGGATCACACTTATTGATGTTAGGCCTTTCCCCCTGGCGATTATTCTATGCTGATGTATGATGTAACCCGCATATCGGGAGAATGATATGATGTCCTTTGATTCCTCATATGAATAACAAGGCAGGATTTTTTCTTTCTGAAAAAAAAAGTCGTTAATTAATTTTTTTTTGCTAAGTAAATTGATTTTTTTGTTAAATTGATGAGGCCTTAAAGTTGTTAATTAAATTGATTTTTTTGTGTATTTTTTCTAAATACAAGTGAACAAAAATTTTCATGTCTTACATCACTTTATCTAAGAAAAAATTGCTCAGGTCTAACATCATTTTACTGACATCAGTCATGTCTAACATCATCTTACTAAGACATCACTCATTTTATTTAATATATTAGGTTATTTTATTTTATTTAATATATTTTGTTGATTTCTTTGATGCTGTGTTCAAGTTGTTAATTAAATTGATTTTTCATTTTATTTAATATATTTGGTTGATGACACCTTAAAATTGCTAATTAAATTGATTTTTGTGTTAATTAGTTAGATAATATGTTAAAGTTTTTAATTACATATAAAGATAATATTTTTCTAACATCATTTTACTAAGACATCACGTATTTTATTTTATTTATTATATTTTGTTGATTTCTTTGATGATGTATTAAAGTTGTTAATTAAATTGATTTTTCTTTTTATTTAATATATTTGGTTGATGATGCCTTAAAATTGCTAATTAAATTGATTTCTTTTGTTAATTAGTTAGATAATATGTTAAAGTTTTTAATTACATATAAAGATAATATTTTTCTAGATACAAGTGAACAAAAATTGTTCATGTCTTACATCACTTTACTAAGACAGCACTCATGTCTAACATCATTTTACTAAGACAGCACTCATGTCTAACATCATTTTACTATTTTCCTATTTAAAAATTTTGGGTTTAAAACTTACTCAATGCAAATTTCGAGATTTTAAAACTTACACAAACTTTATATAAAAAGAATTTTGGGTTTAAAGCTTACTCAATGCAAAGTTATTTAGAGTAAGATTTTAAAACTTACACAAACTTTATATAAAAAGAATTAAAAAATGTAAAAATTACTTAAAAGTAAAAATTTCAAAAATTATTTAAAAATTTTGCAGTATAAAACTTACTCAAATTTAAAATTTTATAACTTATTTAAAAAAGAATTAAAAAATTAAAAATTACTTAAAAGTAAAAATTTCAAAAATTATTTAAAATTTTTGCAGTATAAAACTTACTCAAATTTAAAATTTCATAACTTATTTAAAGCAAACATTATTAATATAAAATATTTTAAAACTCTTCAAAATAAGTGGTTTATTGATATATGTGAAAGAAAATATCCCTAACAAAACTAATTTAAAGCAAACATAACAAAACTAATTTTTAAAGTAAACATTATTAATATGAAATATTTTAGAACTTACTCTTGAAAAACAAACATTATTGATATTAAAGACAAGGAAACTATTCCCAAAAGTGTTGCAAAGTTAGCCATTCAATTTTTATGCACATGATATTTTAAATTTAACTATCCCATATCTAAATGTTTCTCAAATAAGATGTTTAATTAGTTCATAAGCTTTACAAAGTTTGTAAAATAAGATGTTTGATTAGTTCATAAGTTTTATAAAGTTAGTAATGTTTTAGGCACATAACATTATAAATTTTATTTACATATTACAATGTTCCTTAAATAAGATAATATAAGATATTTGATTAGTTCAAAGTAAGATAATTTAATTTTACATTATAAAATTGGTAAGAAAGTTCTAATAAAATAAGGTTCACATTGTACATTTTAAAAATTTGGTAGGTAATAGAGTTTCTCCCAAAGATGTGATAACATGCTATTAGGAATTATAAACACAAAAAATGATTCAAATAAAAGCATTCAAACCAAACACTTTTATCATCCATCCAAAAAGAAAGTGAAGAAATTTGGAAAGAAGGTTTGCAAAAACCCTTAAGAAATAATGTCATTTGTTACTATGATAAATAAAAATAGGGGCATTATTCCAAATATTATTTCAAACTTTGAAACATAAACATGATAAAAAAAACAGAGATATTATTCCAATATTATTTCAAACTTTCATACACACGCATGCATTAAGAAACTATAGCCAAATGAGAGTACAAAGTTTCAAACTTTCATACACAAACATGCATTAAGAAATTATAGCCAAATGAGAATACAAAGAAAGATCCCTTATTCCAAATATTATTTAAAAAACAAGTGAGTAGGGAAATAATAATTAAGTAATAGTGTAAAGGTTAGCCATTATTTCAAACACAAGTGTGAGAAGGGAAATATTAGTCAAAGAATAATAGAAAGGAGGAGCCCATAAAACATGAGGAGAAAGTAGCTTTAATTACTTCATTACTAGGAGTAGCGTTTGTTGGTATATTGATTATATTACACATATAATTGGAAGGTGAGATTAGTTATACGGTAATATTGATTGTCAAAGATACTTGGTATATCGATGCTTCTACCACTAAACATATAATTGGTATTGAAAATCCTATAATAAGAATTGGATAGGTAGTATCAACACACTTAAGCACTATTTGTAAGAATTGGTGGGCTTTTACATGACCAACTTTTT